>VZTT01059751.1:0-57461 GCA_013400855.1 Buphagus erythrorhynchus | reverse complement strand
GGGCGGGAGCGCGGAGGTCGCGGCGGCGGCAGCGGCGGGAAGCGGTTCCGGGTCGCAGAGCCGACATGGAGCCCGCGGGGCCGCGCTGAGGGAGCGCCGGGCCGAGCGCGGCCGCCATCGCCATGTCGCTGGGCGAGTACGAGCGGCACTGCGACTCCATCAGCTCCGACTTCGGCAACGAGTCCTCGGGCAGGGGCGGCTCCCGCGGCGGGGGCGGCGTGCCCGGCGAGCAGGAGGAGCTGCACTACATCCCCATCCGCACCCTGGGCCGCGGCGCCTTCGGCGAGGCCACCCTATACCGCCGCACCGAGGTAGGTAGGCGGCCCCGGCGGTGGGACAGGGGCCCCGTTCCGCCGCCGCGGGGCCCCGGGGCCGCTCCGAGAGGGACGGGGGCCGCTGCCAGGGCGAGCGGGGCGCCAGGGGCCGGTGCTTGAAGGCGTCGGTGCCCGACGGGCTCTGCCCCTGGGCTGAGCGACAGCCCCCAGGGTGGCACTGGCAGCCCAGGATGACGTCCCCCGGCACTGCTCTGGGAACAGCCCGCATACGAAGTGACAACTTCAGGCCTCAGTGGCCAGGGGTGCAGGATCTGGGTTTCGTAGCCTTTGGGCGCTGCCAATCTCTGGGTCCCCTGAAGTTTCGCAGGGAGATGCAGAGATTCTTCTGACGCTAGTAGACTACTCATTTTTCTGTGTTTTGTTCCAGTTACAGAGGACATGGGGTCATCTCATACAGGTAAACTCTCACGTGCTCAGCATTTCAGTGTAATCAGGGGAGACTGGATGAAAAGCCAGTCCTCCTGTTGCTCCCAACTCGTTTAGTACCATCCAGTTCAATTGTGGTTTTAGCGGCTGTCAAGGAACAATGCTTGATTTAGTTCCAAAAGGAAGTTTTTCAGTTTTTTTCTGGCCACCTTGAGGTGTCATGGCTTGGGCAGGTGTAAATGAACACTGTTCACGTGAGAGATCACTCGTAGTATGGCTGACAATGTGTGTGGGCCTAACAAGGGCAAACTAAATCTAAATTAATTCTGGTTTCCTTACTGATTTGTTTGAGGGGGGCTTTTTGGTTTGTTTCTTTTTCCTTTAGGCTTTTTCCTTTGAATATTTGTAACAGCTTATGGTCTTGTACAATGTTTAGTCTTTATTGAAATATAACAAACCCTGTGTCTTTCCTTTGGTTTGGTGTTTTGGTTTTGTTTTTTTCCCCAGACTGTGTGTTGGCTAGCTGGAAAGATGGCTTCAGGCCATCACTATTTCTAATGACAAACAACAAACCTCAAAACTTAAGCTGTGAAGAATATTTGTCTGAAATCTGTAAGAGACAGGAAAGTCTTTTACTTTTCCTGCTATTTTTACTTCCTGCTATAAAGGCACATACAGTTTTCTTCATAACAGTGTGTTTTTAATTGAAAGATGTTTCTCTGTTTCAGGATGACTCACTTGTAGTGTGGAAAGAGGTGGACCTGACCCGGCTGTCAGAAAAGGAGCGTCGTGATGCTTTGAATGAAATTGTTATCCTGGCCCTGTTGCAGCATGAGAACATCATCGCTTACTACAATCACTTCATGGATAACACCACACTCCTGATTGAGCTGGAGTACTGTAATGGTGAGATCCCTACTCCCATTTATAAACAGGCAGCTGCCATGTGTGTGGGTCACCCTCCTACAGAACCTGCAAGTATTTCTGGGGTATCAGCTGGAGAGCAGAGGAGTGGAGGTATTCTGCTGCATAGCTCCTGAAGAAGAGACTGAGAACCCTTCTGATTTTGTCTCAGGTGCTAAAAAAAGAAGCCCAGTAGTTCATGGAGGCAGTCTATGCAGTAGATTTCTTGAGTTTTCTGAATGGCTGGTGCGCTGGAAGTAGTGGATTATTGGTGACAAACACTTCTAGTGCACTTTGCTGTGTTCTTTTAGAAGGGCAGTGGGAAAAGACCATGAGACTATCTGGACCTCTCTACCAGTACAGAGCGGGGCTTTCTTTTCAGTACTGTCACTTAAATAGGTTTATAATTTGGCAATTATAAATCAGAGCTTAAAAATGTCCTGCTACACTACAGTTAGGACTTTTTCCTGCCTTCTGCTTTCAGCTTTTACATTAACTATTTAAAAACTCAAAGAATAAAAAATTTTCTTGTGGTGGAGAAAATTTTAAAATTCTGTCCAAGACTAGCTCGGATGGTGGTGTTTGGAGTTGGCAGGGGAAGCAGTCCTAGCTTGGATGGAGCGATAGAAGGATTTGCAATGAGGTTGTGACTAGCAGCTGCTCTTAGATGGCAGGAAGAGGAGCCCATACACAGCTTACACTGCTGTAAAAGGATGCATGCATAGAACTGCAGTGTGGTTCCTGTTTGGGTGAGTGGGACAGCTCCCCAGGCAGTGTCTCGTTTGTATAGGGCTTGCATTAAGCCTTGGCTCATCAGTAGAAACATTTTTTGCTTGAAAAGGCTTGTCACTGTGTTGTGGTCATCTTATATAACAGATTGCTTTCACTGGAACAGGTTGCAGAGCACAACAGAGTTGTGTAAGGTCTTTTAGAAGGGTGCCAGACACCATGGTTGGCAGCTTGGCCAAAGCTGTTTTTTCTTCTCTGCTTTTTGTTCTTATGGAGGGTGGAGTCCAGTGCAAGTATAGGGAAATGTTAGCTCTTTGAGGCACCTTTTATTTTAAGGGTTTCCTCTCTGTGTGAATTACTTACTTACCTTGAAAAGACTTGCATGCTTGAGGCCATTATAAATTTGTTGGATGGCACAGAGAAAAGCTGCATAGTATTTGTGTCTGTGCACATTTGTAAATGCCTCTGTTGGCATTGGGATAATAACCAAGACATGAGTGTATGGCTGGTGTTGCCTGAATGTGTCTGAATGGTAGAGAACAAGGGACGTTAGAAGGAGGAAATCCTGTGTGGACTTCTACGTGGTTGCTTTGCCAATGCATTAATAGTTGTTTATTTGGCTTTTTTTTTACAGTGTACAACCCCAAGATAATTTGTGAGTAATTTTAAAAGTAAGGCACGACCAGTCCCTGTCAGACACTGTCAGAATCCAAAGGTTTTACTGTTTAATTGGCTTGTCTCTTCTGAAGATCTAGAAAAGAATTTCGAATTTCAGTAAATGTTGCCTCTATTTTACAGGGGAGGAAACCAAGTTATTGATTTATTTGCCTTTAGCTCCATGTGTATATCATGGTGCTGTAAAACTTGGATTTACCATGGGATAACATCAGTGAATACAAATGAAATATATTTGGGAAGAAATATCCTATAAAATATAGTAATTGAAAAGAGAATAACCTTATGTTGGAAGGTTAGATGTGATTAGATGAAACAAATGCTAAATTAATTTGGTTTTCATATGTGTGCATACAGGTATTGATTATATGAGTCAAGAGCTAACTTGTCTCCCTATGTAGGATTTTGGCAATGTAGTACCTATCATGCTGCTCTTTGGTTCAGAAAAGCTGCAAAAAAGATGGGAGAAAAAGAGAGATGAACACAATAAAAGCCTGTAAAGTTTGCGTGATTAGAAAAGACATTCATAAGAAGAGGAAGAAGTGAATACTTTGGTTAAATTGTGAATGTGAAGAGTGGTTTGTAGCTAATTTGTAAATATGAACGTAAGGCAGAAAAAAGAAATGTTGGGAAGTTACAGCAAGGCTGAATGAGAAGAAATTAAGTGAAGGGAACCTTAATTAGAAAAATATCCCTAACATGAGAGTCTGAATTAAGTCCCTCAAGTAGACAGTGGAGTCCTTGCAGCCTGTTTTGGACATTCACCACTTGACAGGCCCATGAAAATCATGCAGACAAAAGCTGTCTTGCACCATGGGAATGGTCCTGGTGATCCATTACAATTAGGACATAATATATGATAATTGGGAATTGGAATAGCAGTGGGAGGTTATCAGAGTTTTGGGATTTACTGTTTGGATGCTGATCTGACAGGGAGTTTCTCTACCTGCAACCCACAGCATCATTTCTTTCAGCTCTCCTTGATTTTCAGTCTGCTGTCTTGAAGTCATGGGGTGCACTGAAGATTTCTGCTGATTTCAGGCTTCTGTTAGTGGTACTGCTGTTGTCAGTGCTTTGTGAATTCTGCACCTATGTATTTGGCAAGGCAGATAAAGGAGAGGCCAGTCAGAGCTGGAGAGTAGGTAGGGAAAGACAGTAAATTGTGCTTTTAGGGACTAGTCTGACTTAAAATTTGTTTTCTTTCTCTTTTTTAATGTATTATTTATATATATAATGCTGAACAGGATAATCTCGCTTGATTTGGTGTACAGCTAATACATGTTTACATACCCCAAGAAGCACTTACAAAAAATAAGTAGAAAAGTTGGGACTGCTGGCTGAGCTTACTGATTTACTTTTCAGAGAGTATTAAAGGGTGATGTTAAAGAACCATCTCTGCTTAGACTTAAATACACCATTGAAGTTCTTAGATGGAAGAAGAACTTAAATTTTGTGAGTGCCTGACCAGTTTAAGTGAAGAATGCTGAGAGAGAGCTATAGTGATTGATCAGATATCTTAGGGGGTTTGAGTATTCCCAGGAACACTTGAGTAGAATAACTGCTGCCATTAACTAAGATGAACCTCTCTGTCTTTCTTACTCACAATTACAGGAGGGAACCTCTACGATAAGATTCTGCGACAGAAAGACAAGTTGTTTGAAGAAGAGGTAATTTGGAATGGTTTGAGGGAGAGTGGAGCTGGCCTAATGTTCTGGGGATCTGTAGGGTTATTTGAGTATTTCTTCAATTTTTTTCATTGTGATGGTGGGGATTTTCTGTGTTTATCTGGGGGTTGACATCCTCCTGGTTCAATATTGCAAGCATTTATGGACTATCTGAAACTTCTTATTTTCCTTTTTAACTGTCTATAAGCAGTATATAGTTCCAAGGGAGGAATAATGAAAGAGAGCTGGCTTTCTTCACCTTATCATCTTGGCAAACATTTAACTTCTAAACCTCTTTCTGTGTTTCTTCCTAGTGGGCCCTCTATTTCTCTCCCTTCTTAATAATTTTGTAGAGTTGGTTTTTTTTAAGTCATTTCCTTGAATCTATCATACTCTTCTCTTTTTCTGTCTTTATTTTATTTAAACTTACTTTTTGCTGTCTGCTTTCACTGCATGCTGGGCTGATTAATGATTACATTTAATTGTCTTATATAGTGACTTCTTAGACTTTCTGGCTCATGGAGAGTATTTAATGGTCCCAATTCATATTTGGAGAGCACAACTGTAGATGTTTCCCAAGTGGTCATTAGTTGTCGTTCTTAAGTCTTTTCACTTACTGAATCTCTGATGCTTGTCAGGACAGATACTATGAATGGAAGTAGAACAATCTACCAATTGAAATATTTTTTTAGAGATTTCCAAACAATTTTCATACTCCTGAAAGAGCATCTAAATGATACGGCCAGGCCCTCTTGCTGTGCCTCAGTATGACAGGGACATGGAGGGTTTTGTTGTGGTTTCTTTTTCCTTTGAGCCTCACTTTATGCTTGTATTCCTGCCCATGCAGATGGTGGTTTGGTATCTCTTTCAAATTGCATCAGCTGTGAACTGCATTCATCGAGCTGGAATTCTTCACAGGTCAGTGTGGCATGCAGAAAGCTGAGGTAACCAGTGCAGTTCATGGGGGTGAGTGAAGAACTTGTTTGCTGCTTTGTTTAAAGCAAGCACCGAGCTTCTCTCCAAAGTGTAATAGGATCTCCTAGATGTTAAGAATCCCTTTTTCATTGGGCTAGAAACCGTCTTGTGATAAATGTGGCAGAAAATCTTGTATTTGCAAATGGAACTGCAGCTGTGTGAACAAAGAGTTTATCCACACAGGAAGGAAGTAAATTTGCCCTTTATTGTGATAGCATATTAATGTTTGTTAAAGTGGGTAGGAAGAGCGTTTACCACAGGCCAAAGGTACTTCCGACCTGTTCCACAGTTAATAGCTGCAAAGCCAATATGTACATCATTCTGTAATTCCTGGAGGTTAATGGTGATGAAAACTTAGCATTTGTCTGTTGCTGTAATATAACCCATGTGAAGATTTGTCCTACATTTGTCTGAATCTTGTGTCTTTGGCCTGTTACTTAAGGAGCTAGTACAGTCTGTTGACTTGTAGTGGTAATTTTGACAGTTATTCTGAGATTTTAATGTGTAGCTAATTACCTTTTTCTGTTGCCCTTTTCTGTTTGGGAGCAGTAAATTTCATGTCTAATGTGTGTTTCAAGGAGGCCATGATGTTCAGGGGAGTATTGCACATGTAGACAGCCACTTCCAGCACAGCTGGATCATGTGTTGCACTAACTTATGGGCATAGCTGTGTGAGGGTATTTTCTATAGGATAGCTGCCATTCTGCCATTCTGACTGCTGCCATTCTGAATCTTAATAATTGGCAAGCTTTGCTAATGAGGGGTTGGTAGCCTACACTTAGCAAAGTAGTGCCTAAATTTTTGGCGTGAAGCAGTCATGTCTGTCCTGCTTTGCAGTGATTTCCTTCTTATCACCTCTGAACAAGTATGGCCCCAAATCCTTCCATAATAACAAACTGAACAATTATTTAAATGTTTGCAGTAATTTCCTTCTGCTGCAGACATTGTCAGAGTGACCCAGGACTTTTCAATGCCCAAAGTGGATGAATGCAAAGTGCTGCTTTACTTGATGCTTTCCTGATCTACTCTGGGAAGTTGTTGATGTGCATTAGGAAAAAAGGGTGTTATGTTGACCATGAAAAGAGTATCATGCTGCAGAGGCTTCCTCTCTATTTCCAGCCTCTTGTGTTGATCTGTGAAACTACACACAGATTACTCTGTTTGGGAGAGTGTTTTCTATTAGTTTTGGAGTTCAGCATTTTTGTGGCCATCAGCCTTTCAATCTCTTGGGCATAGTATGTCATAGAATCATGGTATCATTAAGGTTGAAAAAGACTTCCAAGATCTCAAGAGTCCAACTGAACACCACCATGTCAACTAAACCATAGCACTAAGTGCCATGTCTAGTTGTTTCTTGAACACTTCCAGAGATGGTGGCTCTACCACTTCCTTGGACAGCCCAGTCCAATGCTTAACAACCTTTCCAGTGAAGAAATTCTTCTGATATCCAGCCTGAACCTCCCTCGGTGTATCCTGAGACAATTTCCTCTCTCGACAACTGCCACCAGTTACCTTGGAAAAGAGACTGACCTCCATCTTGCTGCAGCCTTCTTTCAGGCAGTGGTAGAGAGTGGTAAGGTCCTACCTGAGCCTCCTTTTCTCCAGGCTAAACAACCCCAGCTCCCTCAGCCACTGCTCATCAGACTTGTGCTCCAGACCCTTCACCAGCTCTGTTGGACATGTTCCAGTACCTCAATGTCTTTCTTGCAGTGAGGGGCCCAGAACTAGACTTGAAATGTGGCCTCACCAGTGCTCACCAGTATAGGTGAGCCTGCCCTGGTCCTGCTGGACACGCTGCTTCTGATACTGGCCAGGATGCCACTGGCCTTCTTGGTCACCTGGGCACACACTGGCTCATGTTCAGCTGCTGTTGACCAGCACACCCAGGCTCTTTTCTGCTGGGCAGCTTTCCAGCCATTCTGTCCCCAGCCTGTAGCACTGCCTGGGCTTGTGGCCCAAGTGCAGGACCCAACATTTCACCTTATTGAACCTCTACAACTGGCCTCAGCCCATCGATATAGCCTGTCTGTATCCCACTGTAGAGCCTCTCCTACCATCCAGCCCATCTGCACTCCTGCCCAGCTTGGTGTTGTCTGCAAACTGATTGAGGGTGCACTCAATCCCCTCATCCAAAACACTGATAAAGATATTAAACAGAACTGGCCCCAACACTGAGCCCCGGGGAACCCCATTGGCAACTGATTGCCAACTGGATGTGTCACCCATCCCCACCACACTCTGTGCCCAGCCACCCAGGCTGTTTTTAACCCAGCAAAGAGTGCACTTATACAAGCCATGGGCTGCCAGCTTCTCCAATAGCCTCTCCTGCATCTCTAAAATTTCCTTCTTAAAGTATGCCCAGCCTTCCTAGACCCCTTTGTTTCTAAGAATGGTTTCTCAAGGGTCTGTCTGAACCAGTGTCCTGTAAAGACCAAAGTCTGCCCTCCAGAACTCCAAGGTGTAGAGGTTTTGTTGACCCCCTTCCTTAACCTCACTGAGAATAGAAAACTGTCATTTTGTGGTCACTACCTGAGATGGCCTCCAGCCATCGCATCTCCCACCAGCCCTTCTCTGTTCAGAAACAGCAGGTGCTGCCCCAGTAGGCTTTCTAACCAGCTGTGTCAGGAAGTTATCTTCCACACCCTCCAGGGGCCTCCTAGACTGCCTCCTCTCTGCTGTGTTGAGTTTCCAACAGACATCCAGCAGGTTAAAATCTCCCACAAAAACTGAAGATCATGAAGCATCAGCCAGCTGCTTATGGAATCTCATCTGGCTCTTCATCCTGGTTGGATGATCCTTCCCCTGATTCTCACACATAGGCATTGAGCCATATCATCACTGACCCTGGACTCTGGGCAGTCGAGAGCCATCATACCGAGTCATCCCTTGCTTGCCTGTCCCTTATGAAGAACTGCACTGCAGCACTCCAGTGGTGCCAGTCCCTCCACCACATTCCCATGATGGCAGCTGTGTCACAGCTTTCCTGCTGCACAGTGGCTTCCAGGTCCTCCTGTTTGTTACCCACACTGTGTGTGTTGGTACAGATGCACTTCAGGTGGGCTGTTGATCTCGCCCCAACACTGGCCTGCAGCCTACAGGCTCACGTCTAGCCAGCCTGGTCTTATCTCCTTCCCCCTTCAAACCTAGACTAAGGGCTTCTTAATCAGCCCAGCCAACTCATGGGCTAGAATCCTATGTCATGTTACAAAGAGTTCTTCTTGAGGGATAAGGACATTATGCTTAAGTTCTAGAGTGGCATCTGTTTCACACTCTCTGTGTATGTGTTTATATGTGCGTACATACATATTCATACTTGCACTTATGTTTTTAGTGAGCTCAGCATCTCCTGGCTTAGGTCTATTTATAAAACTAGCAAAAATAAGACCTGCTCGATGACCTTCATACAAGAAGAAACTGAGAGGGGGGAAAGAACTATCTTTGATCTCTGGCCTTTACATAGGTGTCCGAGCCTGAGCTTTTGAAACTGTTTTGTGTTTGCATGGGGAATGTGATAAAACATGGCTAATTGCAGTTACTGCCCTGGTACTCGGGTACTTGCCTTTGGAGAACTCTGTGTATGTGTGTGTGACAGAGTGCTGGCAGAGTAGCAAACAGCTCATTTTGGGGGGAAAGTATAGTAATGTGTGGAGAACTGTGAAATCTGGAAGTGTATTTGAGTGTTTGAATTTCTTTTTCTCATTTCAGAGACATAAAGACTTTAAATATCTTTCTAACCAAGGCAAACCTGATTAAATTGGGAGACTATGGGTTGGCAAAGAAGCTGAACTCTGAGTACTCTATGGCTGAGACTGTGAGTATCTGCCATCCTTGTGTGCAAACTGAGTTGTGTTTTTCTTTCATCTCTGCATGCCTTGCAGAAGACCAGGGATGCTGTACATTCTTGCTGCTTGTTTTCTGTTACTTTCTTTCTCTCACCCCTCAGTTTCCCTCAGTGTTATGGTATCTTAGAATTAAGGTTGGAAAAGACCTCTATGGTCATTGAGTCCAGCTGTTAACCCAGCACCACTGTGTTCACCACTAAACCATGTCCCCAAATGCTGCATCCACAGGTTTTTTTGAACACTTCTAGAGATGGTGACTCAACTACTTTTCTGGGCATCTTGTTCCAATGCCTGACCCTTTTAGTGAAGAATTTTTTCCTAGCATTTTATGTAAACCTCCTTTGGCACAACTTGGGACCATGTCTTCTTGTCCTGTCAGTTATTACTTGGAAACTGACACCCACCTTGCTCCAACTTAACTTTGGCATATTTGCTGATGTGTTGCAGCCTGCAGTTATCGTTGCTCCCAGGTTACCTTTTGGAGGTCTGGAAAGCAGCAGTAGACTAAAGATAGGTGCCACTATGGAAACAGAATTGTACCAGAGCTAGCATAGCCATGCTAGAGAGCACTACTCTTCTTTCCCCTGGGCATGGTGATTCTAAAGGTGAAGCTGTGCAACACGAAGGCAGTGCTAGCTGAAGGACAGAAACAGCATTGGAGTCACATCAGAACAGCACCCTCCCTCTGGACTAGTTAAGGCCAGCTTAACAAATAAATTAATTTTGTCATCCTGCTAACAGGTAAATTTTGTCTCAGGTGGATCTGAGATAGCTTGGTTGTGTGTGCCTGACATTGCACTGTGCCATAGGCATGTCTCAAATCTCTTTAATACTCTGGCTCTGAACCGCATTGCGAAGAAGCAAGAAAGGCACTTGTGCTTCTTTTGGTAACCAGATGTATGGTTTATTGGTAATACTCCTGAAGGGGGGTAAAGCTTTGTAGGACAGATTTTTTGTACCAGAAGGCTATCAAGCTTGGCCTTGTTCCAAACCCTGCCAGAAAGCATTTTTGCAGCCAGTTATGACATGGGGTAAGCTGTATTGCAGGCACTTAAAAGGATCAGTTTGCATTTCTCAACTCCATTAACTTCTGTGGTGAGTGTTAGGCTTGGAAAGGGAGACCTTGTCTGAGGTTCCTATTTGCTAAAGGCGTTTATTATGGTTTGGGATACAAGCCAGCTCACACTTTCCCTTACCAGGCTGTATTATTCAATTTAATGCCAGGTGTTGGTGTTCTGTTAGGATGTGTAGTTAAATACTTGCCAGTCTCTTTCCAGACATGTGCACTATTGTGCAATTCCACTGTTAGTGGGAACTCAAGGCTACTGCATAAAGCCATCACTAGGCTGGGCTGCAGCAGAACCACTTCTGTTTTGTCACACTTTTCATGGCCTTTGACTTTCAGAGGTAGTTCTGTCTGTGCTGTGAATTTCCAGATCTGTTTTTGCCTGTGTTGTCTGTATTCATCTATACCTACTATACCTGCAAGCATTGTTTTTTTCCTTTTTCACATATGAAAAACTTTGAACTACATACCTTCAACCATATTTTGGTTTATATATGCTGGCTATGCTCTGGTCTAGTTGCTCAATTTGTAACCTAATGACCAGTGGCAGACTGGAAGTAATTTTTTTGGGAAATGAGTGCAAACATGTTATTGTCAGTATTTGTAATTGTAGCAGTCAAATTGTGATTTTGTAGGATGCTCACATCTTGCATACTAAACACTGAGTTCTTAATTTATAATTCTTTCTCCCATTTACCAAAGAAGATAAATATGTCTGTCTTACAGAAAGCTTGCATTATCCTTTGCTTAAAAAATGTTCAGGTACAGTGTCCTAGTTCTCTGTGTTGCACTCCAATTCTTAGGGCTTCTAAACCTTCCCATGGCTGGAACTCATGTACCTCTGTAGCAGTCACACTCTGTGACAGGAAATGGGAGGGAGATGGCAGATTCTGAATGTACCCATTAGGTATCCAGTGTACTTGCAGAGTCTCATGAAGGGCAGGCTTTGTAGTCCTTGGAGCTTTGCTGAGAGAGTTGAAAAGAGGTCATCTATAAATATTTCTCCTTTTTCTAAATTCTGTCTCATTTTGTTTTGCTGTCTAGTTTCTTTCTAAGGAATGAACTCCATTCATCTGGAAACTTCATTCTTACATCTTTTTTCATGTTATTCTGTGTCTCCTTGTTGTGACTTTGAGCTAAGCTACTACTTCTGCAGTACCTGGGAGGCCTTTGTATTTATGTGCAGGGTTTTGGATTTTTTGTGTGGTGGGGATGTTTGTTCTACACAAAACAATTGTTCAAGAAAGTCACTTCTGAAGTGAAAGCCTTTTGGGTGGGACTCAAGCCAGCTTTCTACGTACTGACCCAAAAAGGAACCCTTCTTTTCATTAGAGACAGAGCAGCCTTTGTCCTAGCAGCATCTTGTGATCACAGTGTCTCCATAGCTAAGGTCTGGCATCTGTATTTGGAAGCTTTGCTAGATCTTTTTTTCTTCAACCTCATGTGATGGTTTCTATATGCCTGATCAGTGCATAAGACCTGATCATCTCTAAATGATGTATATTTAAGAAAGAGGAAAGTCCTTTCTGTGTTTTTGTGACTATAACTCTAGTGAGAAGTATGTACCACATCAGGTACATGAGAAGAGAGGTGTCTAGGATCTTGTAGGAAGCTCAGAGCCAGACAGGTTTGTGGATGACGGGGGAAAAGTGTGCTTATTGTTCCCATCCCTCCAGCACATTAGGGAGGTATATCACTTCAGTACTGTGTTAGATCAGTGTCTAGCTCTGTCCTATGTGAGCATAATGGATGCAGAGCTCCTGAGTTGAAGGCTGCTGGATCATTTCTGGTTTTTAAATGTTTTCTTTCCTAGCTGGTGGGAACTCCATATTATATGTCCCCAGAACTCTGCCAGGGTGTGAAATACAACTTCAAATCAGATATTTGGGCTGTGGGCTGTGTCATCTTTGAGCTGCTTACTCTGAAGAGGACCTTTGATGCTACTGTAAGTCTGCAAACCATTATGGACTGAATAACCTTATTTTTTTATTGTCCTAAGATTCACACATAGCTTTCTTTGTTCTTGTTTTTCTTTTGTTGTTGTTTAAATCTGCTAATTAAAAAAACAGTGGCCTAAGAGTGACAGCTATAGCCAGAGAAAATGTCTGCATGGTTCCCCTTATGCTTTGTGCAGATTTCCCTTCTGCCTTCATGCAGTAGCCTCTCTGACTTGTGCCAAACCCACCATTGTCTGCAGCCCATGTTTACTAGATGCAGAATAACAACTGTGCTAATTGGTATCATGGTTATGAACGAAGTATCCTTTTCTCTACAAGGAGGAAGTTTGTGACTGTGTAGTCTTTTTGCTCTTTTAGCATTACTAGCTGTGAATTTTCTGTGTAGCATTCTGTAGCAAAAAGTTCTGGCCTTCAGATTTCATCGGATCTCATCCTGTTACTCTTTCTCGAAGCTTGGTTGCAAGAGAAGTCTGGTCAAGCTGGCATAGGGAGGGTGAAAGGAGCATTGCTGGCTGGCACATGTGATTTGCTAGCTGTGCCGTGTAGTGGGAAAAGCTGCTATTTGCTATAGGCAAGATTTTGTAACCCTGAAAGAGAAGATGTGAAAATACCATCCTTTCCTGGCTTTCTCCAGTGATGGCTCTTGAGTTCCCAGCAGCTTTGCTGCTGTGCCGTGTTAATGGCGATACGTGGCATAGGAGATTTCATGTAAAGAGAAGCCTATTCTCCCTGCACTGTTAGAGAATTTGGTGAAAAGCTGGGTGTTGCCGCTAAGTCCTAGCTATCAGGGTAGCATTTCTGCAGGAATTGTTATTAGATTTCTGGAGAACCTGCTAGGCGGGGAAGAAGAGGGGTGTGTCCTGGTCAGAGATGGAGAAAGAAAATAATGGTGGCCTATAGCATGTCTCCCCATTGGACACGTTGTCCAGTTTGGTTCCATTATGGCTAGTTTCTGGTTTCTGCCTAGAATCCCCTCAACCTTTGTGTGAAGATTGTACAGGGAAATCGTGCCATGGAGGTTGATTCCACTGTCTACTCCTGGGAGCTGATCCAGATGGTGAACTCCTGCCTTGATCAGGTTGGTGAATACGTTCTAACTTTCAAATACCTATTCCCAACTGTCTCAGTCATGGAATTCAGGGGTGAAGGAGAATGGCATGCCTGTTTCAGTATGTGAACTGTTGATGCAGGGTAATTTTTGTGAAGCCTGAGGCGTCTCTAGGGTTGGGCTTTCTCCAGTCCTCTGAAAGTTTTGTCTCAGTCCTGCAGGCTCTGGAGGTGTTCTGGGTTTACTCTGAGCGCAAGTATTTAATGGGCTGGCAGAAGCAATTATTTTTTAATGCAGTGCTGTGGAGATAGGAGCATCATGTCAGTACAGTCTCTTAGGGCTCTGACTTTCTGTCGGGAATTAATTTATTGAAAGCAAGCATAGTATTGATACCTTTGGAGCATGCAAGTCCCTCCTGCACATCTTTGGTATTTATCCCTATTCATTCTAAATATTTGAATTAATTCCTTCCCTTCTGAAGGGAGTCAAGGAAGGAAGTCCATGCAGGCTTGAATGAGGTCTTCTGGCCCAAGATTTTATTGTAGATGAGTATTTCCCAGAGAATTACTTGTTGCTTCCTTCTTTTAGGACCCAGAAAAGAGACCCACTGCAGATGAATTGCTTGAACATCCCCTTCTCAGCAAACGCAGGAGGTAATCAGATGGTCTTGCCTGAAACCTAGATGGCTGGCAGGGAAAACAGGATGGTTTGTGCAGGCTGGTGGTGTTTATGCTTTCACAGCAACATCCTTAAGTGAATTTAGACTGATGTGAGGCAGATATTTAAATACTTCATTCTCTTTAGGGTAAAAGTGCATTTTTGCAGTCTTGTCTTCTGATCTGATGTTCTGTTGGTGCTTGTGAAGGGTCTCTGCATCCTTAGAAGCTGTTTTTTTAGAATCTTGAGGTATTCCATTCTGAGACTCTTTGAGGAATGCTTCTTTCTACTCTTCAAATGTCTGTGAATGAAGAGTCACAGAGATCCTCTTGCAATCATTGGAAAAAGCCATTTTGAATATATATATTCAAAATATATGGATCATTCAGTATAGATACACTCACTGTTTCCTTTTGTTGCCTTCATCTTTGGGAGAAACTTGCATTGAAAGTGGCCCATTTTAGCATAGTTTGACCATCAGCCTGCACACACTATCTTGTCATGAAAGGGGACAGTAATTCTGGGCTGTTTCTATTCCACATTGGTTTATTTGGGAACAGCAGACTTAGTCCTTTATACCAATACTATTTTGCTTGGTGATCAGCAGAGTTTGAGTTTTGTCTTGCTGTATGCATTGGTAAAAGCCCAAACCCTGATAATGTTTAGCCATTTAAGGTTATTCTTGTGCAATATGGGTATGGTTGGCTGCATTTTCATACAGACGTAGTTTGTTGTCCTAGCTCTTCTAGAAGTTTGTTAGCTGTGTGGTACATTACTTTTGCCCTAATTACTGTGTATTGCTGTGAGCTGGTAAATAACTGCCATGTTTCCTCCAAGAGGGAGCAGCATTTTATGGGAAAGGAAAACAGTCTGTGTGTGCTTCTTGTCAGTAAATTGCATAGAGCAATGTTGCTGTTTCCTAAAATCCTTTTTCTCCCTTGGCAGGGAGATGGAAGAGAAAGTCACGCTGCTTAATGGGCCAAATAAGCGACCAAGGTAATTATTTAGACATGTGTTTGAAAGGAAATAAGGAGAGAACAACTCCCCAGAGAGGAACTGAGAGTGTTAGCCTGTGACAACCTTAATGGAATAGTGTCGTTTAGAAGATCCCTGAATGCTAGAAATTTGACACAGCAGTTGCATGCCTATTGTCCTGTGTTTAACTCTGACTTTTATATCCTACTTACTTGTATGGCTGGAGCTGTACGTCAGCAGGTCCCATCTGGCTCTAATCTGTCCTACTGAGGATGTAATCTCTACAGCCTACATATCTGAATTGTAATGTAGATCTCTCCTTTCACATAGATTCCCTTCAGCAGGAGGAATATGACTGTTTGATTATTAATTAATATTTCATTAATATAAATATCTTTTATAAAACTTGATATAGCAGAGATTCAGCACAGTTCCCAGCAAGCCTGTAAGCAGAGTTGCTCTGTGAAGCAGGTAGCTTCTGTGACATGTATAGCTGATTGTCTGTTATTTATCAGATAGAATTTGACCATTTTTTCCTCATAGACTTGGAAGTACTAACACTATCCGAGCACCTTAGGTGAAGTTGTCCTAGTTCATGGGCTGTTCACAGTTTGCTGCAAGAGCAGTTTTTGAAAATAAAAACCATGATTGGTTGTGAAGAGGAAACTGCTAGACAACAGCAGGAGAATGGGTGATGACAAGGAATGCAAACTCATTGTTAAAAGCATGTGTGTGTTTTGTTGGGGGGGTCTTGTGCAGGTCAAGTACCATGAACGAGGCTCCCATTGCAGTGGTGACTTCGCGCACTAGTGAGGTGTATGTTTGGGGAGGTGGTAAGTCCACCCCCCAGAAGCTGGATGCCATCAAAAGTGGCTGCAGTGCACGCCAGGTGTGTGCTGGTAACACTCACTTTGCTGTGGTGACAGTGGAGAAGGAGCTGTACACCTGGGTGGTAAGTGAGACAATCTGCAGGAAGTGGGTAAGAGTGGGAGAGTTCACATCTGCTGCTGGCCGCTCATGAGCCTGTTTGAATCAGATGGGCAGGAAGCTTGGAAAGGGAGAAATCTGACTGCAGTGAACACTGAGACCATCTGATCTGGGGCTGATCCAAGTCTCCCAAGGCAAGTGTGTTCTGTGGAGACATTTTCCATTGTGACAGGAAGTGTCTTGATATTTGTAAATGGTGGTCTTGTAGGCCCACTGAGTCAAACATATCTTCGTTCCATTCCTGACTACTAGGCATGCAATGGAGACTTAGTGATTCTCTGTTTTTGTATTTTCAGGGAGGGTTTTTCAAGATCAGAATGGGTGGGATGAGTGACCTTTTTGTAATGCAGTTGTCATCTGCAAGGTAACTTCTGTCTGAAAGCAGAACAATCTTATGCTAAACAACTCTGCTTTTTATGATGAGTGGAAATTCTGGAACAGTTTAAAGTGAATAAAAAATGTTGACATATAATGCATTTTAAACAACTGAATTCAGTCTTCTCAGGTTTAGATGGTCTGTGACATGGAGGTATTTTCCATCTCCAGTCTTCCATGGGTTTTTGTATTAATTATATAGCATCTGTTAAAAGAGATTAGAAGATAAGTCAGTAAGAAAGGAAAGAGATCCATATAGGAAGAGAACAACTTGGAGTAATTTGCTAGATGTTCCTGCAAAAACAACCACTGAAAACTCTCAGCTGGCTATTAATAGTTTTAATTTCAACACTACTTGTTTTTGTTTTTCCTGTATAATTGCTATGTCAGACCACTTCAATGACATTTGTTTCAGGTTATGCATTTCTTTGTAGCCATTATGATTTAGAAAAGTTATTCAAAAAGCTGAAGGATGAATTTCAGTCCTTCAGCAGGGAGCAGGCTCTGTAGCCTGGCAGATGAAAAAGGAGCAGGGATTCCTCACCAGCTGCTGACGTGAGACTGGATCACTCGTTGTTAGAGCATCACTCCCAGAAAGCCTGTGCTGCCATTGTGATTGTTGCCTGCTGTATGCACAGATAGCAGTCTCTTCCCGAGAGCAGACAGTCTCTTGCAGTCTCCTGTTGTTTGCTTCTGTTGTTTGCTGTTAAGTATTGACACCATCTCTGGGATTGTGGAAATGTAACCTCACCAGATGTTTCTGTCTTGCAGAATATGCAGGGGGGCACCAAGTTGCACGGGCAGCTGGGACATGGAGACAGAGCTTCCTACCGACAGCCAAAGCACTGAAAGGCGTGAAGGGCANGAAGCTTCAGGGAAAAGCCATTCGCCAGGTGTCCTGTGGAGATGATTTCACAGTGTGCATCACGGGTGAGAGCTGGAAGTCCTTTGGCTCAGACTGTTATGGATGCGTAGGCATTGACAAGTCTCCTCATTTTGCTGAGCTGTTGGAGGTGTTTGCCTTCACCATCAGATTAACACAGCTTTGAGCACAAAGAAGAAAGCCCCATATGTTACTCATCCCTCAGTTTTGAGGGATAGTACCAACATTATTACATTTGGAATAGGTTATGTCTCAACATCTGAGATAAAGCAACATTATTACACAGAGGAAGATACTGATTCCCAAGAAGGATGGGATTTTGCTAAGGATGTGCTCCTTTTTGGTGATAAAGCTGGGTGTTGGCCGCAAATCCACAAGTCTGTGCAGAGTCTCTGCTTTTACCAGTGCATGTGTTGCCTCCATACATGTTCGTACTTAAGACAATGAAGCCTGAAGTCGAGGATGTAGATGTTTGAAACTCACTTTGGACTGTGTGGGGAAAGAATCACCCAGTGATGAAAAAGAATATGTATCTAGCATTTGCTGTTTAATTCAGAATGCTTGACATCTGGTAGCTGTCTCTAGTTTTAACCCTGCTCCTACTTTAAAGGATGTGTTAGGTGTGGCATTGTCTGTTATAGAAGAATCTGACTCTTGCTTTATCCATGCAAATGATTCTCAGGAAGGTAGTTTCAAGCTTATTTTGCTAGTGCTGAAAAGACAGAGATTTGACAAAGATAAGCTCAGGTGGTCATTTTGAGGAAAGAGTGACTTAGGTGGCCACAGAATCAATTTGTGGGTTACTGTTAAGGAAATTGGCAGGTTCAACCAAAGATTTTTTGGTACTGAAGTAGCTGCAGGTTGTCATATAAGATCCATCTTAATATGAACAAGAAAGGACTCCATAGTCTCCTCATGACATTCTTCTGCACAAAGAGGATGATTGCAGAAAAGAAGTTGCTCTGACCATGTCATAAGAGGTTAATATGCAGTCTAACACGAGCCCTGTGTGCTGACCAAGCTTCCCTTATGTCCTTCAGATGAGGGCCAGGTGTATGCCTTTGGCTCAGACTATTATGGATGCATTGGCGTTGACAAGGCTTATGGCTCTGAAGTGCTTGAGCCCCTGCAGCTGGATTTCTTTCTTACTAATGCTGTGGAGCAGGTCTCATGTGGAGATAACCATGTGGCAGTGCTGACCAGGAACAGAGAAGTCTACACGTGGGGCTGTGGAGAGTACGGTAGGTAGAGTCTCCCTGAACCCTAAAGGGACTGAGACATGCCTGCCTCAGAGTGGGTGAAAGTGGTGCAGGTGTGTAATGCAGAGCCTGGGTGAGGGCTGCCTGATATATACCCTGGGGGCAAAAAACATTTTCTTTGGGACTTTCTTTCCTTGTAAAAATGGGGAACTGGAGCCTGAAGCCTTAGGACTTTACTCTGGAAAGCTCTAGGGTGCCATTTGGCTTCCCTGAGGGTAGGGCAATGGTTCTGTGAGTGGGGTTGGATTCCCTTGAGGATTGGCGGGTGATGATGGATGTAGGGGAGCAGGGAGATTGTTTTGGGACTATGGAGAGATGATACCAGTTCTTAGATATGGGCATCTGGTGAGACCATTTTTAACTGCAGTATTTTCATTGATGCAGGGCGCTTGGGCTTGGATTCAGAAGAAGATCATTACACCCCTCAGAAGGTAGGGCTGTGACTACTTCTCAAGATGTGCAAGGGCATCAATCCAAATTAGTTGCTGTCTGGAAATGCTATCTCTCTAAGGCTCAGGTGTTTTTTCTGAGACATTATAGAATTTGCAAGGGATTTTACTTTGCTTCCTCACTTCATTTTACTTCATTTCTCTCCTAGAGATCATGACAGAGTCATACCACTCACAAACCAGACAGAACCATAGCTTAGAGCTTCATTGCTCTGATATCCATGATGGAACTGGAAATGCCAGCCTAATGTAGAAATCATAGTGAGAAATACCAAATGGTTTACGTTGGGTCTGTAGAGGAAATTCAAAATTCACAGCCATGCAACTACTGCGAGTCTTTGAACATAATATAATGAGTTAAAGATTAGTTGAATGTAAAACCCTCTTTGAATACAGTATTGAGGTAACTGGAGTATTCCAACCCTCGGGGGGTTAGAAGCAAATAAGCCAAAGAACTGTGATCACACAGTATCACACCCACATGGCAGAGACACAAACCCAGCCCTACTCACCTAACTGGGTTTGGTGTTTGTAGAGCCCATCTGGCCAGGTTGTCTATGCATCATATTTCAGGTTCCTGTGCTGGTCACTGATGTCTGCCTTGAATATCTGCATTGTGACCAGAGTTTCCATATGCCACGGACTTTATGGTATTCTTACACCTTCATTTAAAATAAGTGTATTGGCTATTGATAGTGTCCAAACTTAGCTGTGCCACTGCTCTACCCTCATATGTTTTCCATGTGCTAGCTTCCATGTAATAGGTGTTGGGATTTTTATTTTCTTAGGATATATTTCTTCCACCTAGGTGGATGTTCCAAAGACCTTAAACATTGTGTCCGTTCACTGTGGCTGTGATGGAACTTTCCTGCTTACCCAGACAGGCAAAGTCTTGGCATGTGGACTCAACGAGTTCAACAAGCTGGGCCTGAATCAGTGCACATCGGGGATAATCAATCATGATGTAAGTGCGTTTAGATCCCTGGCTCCAGCTCCCAGCAATCAGTAATATATGGGGGAATGGTAGTCCTGTCACAAAGTGTTCACTAGCTTTGTGACAATGCTTTAATTCCAGTCAAGACAATGGATACTGGGATTGTGGGAAGAGGCAATTTGTTCCTCAGTTTTCTGTCTGCCTTGTGGGCTTATGTCAGATCTGAGGTAGTGAAACAGAGCGAGCTGCTCTGGTGACTTTATCCAGTGATACAGATTCTGGCAGTTTTATATCATACTTGTTTTAGGACTGTCTTTACGCCCTAAAACCTAGACTTTAGGTCCATTAAACCTAAACTTTAGGTTTAGTATCGTGATCAGACCTGAACTTGCTTGAGTAGGTCTTAGCTGATGAATGTGTGGTTTTTTCACTCTATGCTTACCTACATCTTTTTTCAGACATACTGTGAGGTGCCATATGCCACTTCCCTTACTTTGGCCAAGCAGCTGTCCTTCTACAAGATCCGTACCATTTCTCCAGGGAAGACACACACAGCTTCTATTGATGGTGAGAGCCTTGTGCAGTAAGAGCTGAATGCTGGTTGCTGAATTGCTTTACATCAACTTCACCCTTTCAACCTGGCCCTTGACATTAGGGGTTTTGCTCTTGGTAGTAAGGTTCACACCTGCTGCAGGAACTCAGGATTCCTGTTTCTCAGCAGTCTTGTTTCCTGTCCAGCTGAAGCAGCAATGTCAGCCTTCCTGTTTTTTTTTTTTTAAAGGGGAGAAAAATAGTTTTGTGAAGAATCATGCTCTGGGCTAGCAGTGGAATCATTTATGATCAACTTGTGCTTTGCCCAAGTGACATCAGTCAGAGAGTTGTGAGGAGTCCCAGCCCCCAGCATCAGAAAAGGGAAGCAGTGGGAAAAGGAACTAGGGAGGTGTTTCCAGGCTAAAGCCATTCCTTTTGGCTGGCTGTGTCCCCTTCCAGCCTGACTGTCTGCTCAGCAGAGCCATTCCTGTTCATAGGCTGTTACTGCCTGTGCTCTGTATGCATGGCTGCTTGCAGAGTTGGGCCCTTACTGTGAGTGTCTCCTCCTTCTTCCTCGCAGAGCGAGGCCGCCTGCTCACCTTCGGCTCCAACAAGTGTGGACAGCTTGGTGTTGGGGACTATAAGAAGCACCTGGGAATAAACCTGCTGGGAGGCCCCTTGGGGGGTAAGCAGGTGATCAGGGTTTCATGTGGAGATGAATTCACCATAGCTGCTACTGATGGTGAGTGGGTCTTTGCCAAGTTGCGGTGGGTTACTTTAAACTTAATCTGCAGAGTGGTTAACTGGCTCCCACTGATCATTTCTTTTACCAACCCCACAGCAAAGCACTGAAATAAAGAAATCTTAGGCTGGGGCTGTCTTGCCCTGTTAATCGCCCCTGTGCAGCCCCAAGTATTTGCTGTCCCTAAGGCTGCAGAGTACTGACATGGTGGCTGCCTGTTAGGTTTGTTATTGGTTTGTTCTCCCACTGTCAAAATGGAGCTGGCGGATTAAATACTTTGGGATAGCAATTACAGCAGAAAGACTGATCCTTGCAGCAATTACAGGCTGAGAAGGAGGGAGAGAATTGAACCCCTGAATTTCTCTCTCCTCAGACAACCATATCTTTGCTTGGGGTAATGGTGGGAATGGGCGTCTGGCAATGACATCGACTGAGAGAGCTCATGGCTCAGATATTTGTACCTCGTGGCCTCGGCCAATATTTGGATCATTGCATCATGTTCCAGACCTGTCATGCCGTGGCTGGCACACCATCATCATTGTTGGTAAGAGTAAATTTAGAATGTAGTTTTGGGATCTTTTTTGTGATGATATATTCTCTAGCCAGGAGAGTATAAATCTCGCCTGAGAACAGGCCAAATTTCTGGGGCAAATGTGTCAAGCTGCTCTGAGCCATAGGCCTGTAACACTGGCTTTGTAGGAGTTATCTTGCTTTCTGTGTGGCACTCTAACTGAAAGTGTGCTTCTCTTCTTGCAGAAAAGGTGTTGAACTCCAAAACAATACGATCCAACAGCAGTGGTCTGTCCATTGGTACTGGTAAGTAAGATGCCCTGGGGAGCTCTGGTTTAAGTCCACTCAGTGGTTAGTTTGAGTGGATGAAGTTTGGTCCTGCAGCACAGTTTCTCTGTGTTTGAAAGGCCTCACAGAAGAGCTGAAAGGGAAGAAATCTAGTTGGTGCCATGCATGGGAAAGGATGGCCCAAACCTGAGGAAGCAACAACTGAAACAGACGAGAAACAACATGGCTGCAGAGAGGGCTTTGCAGTGGAGGAACTTCAATTTGACAAGGAAAAGCTGAGAGGAATTCACTGAAGGGAACTGATACGAGAAGGGGCTCTATGGGGGCAGTTGCTAAAGAGAGGGAGTCCAGTTTCTTGAACCTGTGGGAGGGCTGGGGCCAAGAAACTGCAAAAGACTGTTACACAAGCCCTTGTGGAGAGGCCTGCAGGGAGTGTAATGAGCTAAACCACTGAGGGAGGTAATGCTAGCATGTGCTCTCACCATGACCATACAGCACGAATTTATGCATCTTCTCTGCTCCAGCTGGGGTTTGGCAACAGGAGTAGCAGAGGTGGGAAAAGTATAAAGTTTTCACTTTTGTTTGCTAGTGGCTCAGAGCTGCACAACTGGGGGAGGAGAGGAAGAGGATAATGAACAGGAAGCAGAAACTCCCAATCCTAGTGGAGGCTTTCGCGGAACCATGGAAGCAGATCGTGAGTTGGGGGGCTGGATCAGCACTACAGAAGCAAAAGGAGGCAACAGTGGTGACAGCAGCTCGTGCCCTGGCTGGCTGCGGAAGGTAATGTGTTTTGTCAGAAATGCCTTAAAATGGGGATCTAGGCTGGGAAAACTGGGTGGTCCCTTCCACCTTTGAGTGATACTGATAGGTTCTTAGAGCCGTGTTGCACAGAGCCCTTAAGGCCTCAGCTGCCTGTTTAACCACAAGAGGGTGTTGGTGCATTGATTGAGAAGATGAAATGACCTGCAGGAAGTTGGCAGGCCTGACAGAGCTGCTTTTGTGTATGCAGGAGCTGGAGAATGCTGAATTCATCCCCATGCCTGACAGCCCGTTTCCTCTGAGCATGGCATCTTCAGAGCCTGAGAAGGAGACTCTTCCTTACCAGAAACTTCAAGGACTCAAAGTGGCCTCTGAGGAACCTGTTGAATTAAACAAGCCCAAAACGGAGCCCTGGGTAATGTTACCAAAGTGAATGCTTGTCAGAAAGCTCTTGGGGACCATAAATGGCAATGTTTGAATTATGGGGAGAGCTGAGAAGAAACTATTGGATTGGCTTAATTCATCTGAATGAGGAGAAGAGGGCTAGTGATAATCAGAGATGACGCTGCAAAGAGGAAAAATTCCCAAGGATCTAGAACACAAAGCTGATTCTTGGTCAGATTTAAAGTAATGAGATCAGTTCTGTGGGAAAATGTATATAATGCAGTTGGAAAAAAATTAGAAGCCAAGGTCTCTGAAGTCTAGCAGAAGACAGAAATTTAGAAAGCAGAATTTGTTGTGAGATGGAAAGAATTTATATAGAAAATCAATGAGAAATTACAACCTGTGAGACTACTTAACTCTAGGAGTTTTTCTGTTTTAAGAAGAGACACATATCCTACGCTTAGGGAAATGGGGGCAAACCAGATAGATTTTGGTGACAGGAGGACAGGAGCAGCCTTCCCAGGAAAAGGAGGAAGCTAGTGGCTTTGTACAGAAGACAGAAGGAGAAGTAGCTTGTTGACCCTGCCTGCCAGAAGTTTGGCAGGTCAGGGAACAAGCTGGATAACACTCTGGGCATGTTTTTTTCTTGTGGCATATACAGCTCCTGGCCTTGCACTCAAACCTGGCCTGGCTTCCTTCCATGTCTTTGTAGCCTACTTGCCTGAGTCCAACCTTACCATGTGGTGAAGGGAAGGATGCATCTTCTGGTGCGGGCTGCATGTGCAGCACTCTGCAAGTGGAGGTGACGCACCTCCGAGGCCTGGTTTTACAGTGTCTGGATGATCAGAAGAAGCTGCAGCAGGAAACCCTTCGTCTGAGTGCCCAACTCCAGCGGTTCTGCAGGAGGATGGAGGAAATGCAGCAGGTGAGAATCCGTCATCTGGGTGCACATCCATGCTCAGGGCTCACCGTGCTCCTGCAGATTGTGGAGGCTGTGCAGAAGGAAGTAGCTCTTAACAGCCATCTCTATCAGCAGAATTTGATGGGACTAAGAAAGATGACTGTTTATTGTGTAAGCTGCTGATGCAGGCTCTGACAGTAGCAAAAGAAGAATGAAGCCAAGAAGAGTTTCCCCTGAGGACAGCCCACTCCTTGAGGGATGTGGAATTTACCTTTATTTCTGTGATGAGAAGGGATGGGCAGTCAGATGTTGCGAAGAGTCATAAATGGATGTGTAGAATGCAAACTGGGCCTTGGGCAGCTTCTAGCTATTCTGTAGCTAGTCCTGGCACTGTTTGTGTAACTGCTGTGTGTTTTGACAGGTGGAGGTTCATTCCAAAGGAACACAGACAACCAAAGAGGAGATGGAAGTGGATCCGAAACCTGACGTGGATTCAGATTCCTGGTGTCTCCTGGGAACGGACTCGTGCCGCTCCAACCTCTAGTCTCCTGAGCCCACTGGGATCCATCTAACTTCACAGCACACTAACCGAATGCAGAGAGCGGCTTTTCTGGCGTCAGGTCACTCGCAGACAAGGAGCGAGGCCGGAGGCTCCGGAGCAGCACCCATGTACGTTTGATATGAACTAGGAGTGAGTTTGAGAGGGGAAGGGCCCTTGAGCTCTAGGCCAGCTCAGTGATTGAAGCAGCAGCAGCTCCTCTTTGTACCTTATCTGTCAATTCTGCACGTGAGGCAGAATGGCCCCGTTATGGCGATGGCTCCAGTAGCAGCTTGTGGCCCTTTCATTGTTTCACTGTTTCCTGGGAGCTGCCTTTGGGACCCCAGTATTCATCACTGCAACTCTAGATGAGAGGAGGAAACATGTTTTGTACTGAAGCTGGCTGAACCCTAAGACTCGCCACCTTCACTTCAGAGGGGTGAAGGACTAGGATCCTCTCCTTACGACGTGGTAAGGCCCCGTCGGTGAGGCTGCTTCCCTCTGCTCAGGCGCAGAGGGACCAGCAAATGTATCATTCTGGAGGCAGTGGAGATGTTCCTCTTAGGGAGATAATAGTAGTAGACAGCATGTCCCTGGCCTCGAGGCATAGCTTCTGGCCATATGGCTGTGTCCACTGGTCTGTATAGACAGAGTTTGAAGGCTTCATTCTGGGTGCGAGGGCTTTCCAACTTCCAGCAATGCACCGAGATGAATGAATCAGATGTTTCCCATAGCAGTAGTGGGGACTGGCTGAGACTGGATCTGTAGTTCTCGATTTCTGACCACCTGCCTCCCAACCAGATGCCAAGCATCTGGGCTTCAGACTGTTAACCCATTTACTGCTCCAACTGTTCAACTTGGTTTGGGTGCCAGAGTTTCTGGTTTCTTGGCATAAGCCTGTAGCTATTCCCTGCTTGGCTTCTCTTCTGCTCAGTCCCTGTGCCTACACTCTGTGTGGGTGTGGGAAAAATCTGTGTTTTTCCACTCAGTGTTCTGATGAAGCTGGAATGCCATTTCATACCCAGAATAGGTCACTGCTGTGGTGACAGGATGTAGCCTTCTCCAAAGACCATGAATGATCAAATCTCAGTCCAGAATTCACCTTCTTTCAAGAAGTTAGAAGCTTTCCCAAGAAAATTGGAAATGGGAAGAGGCATGGTCTGATGCTCAAGATTTACTCATTTTCTGTTAGAGAATGAGGTTAATTTTATTCCCCTTAAATTTATTAGCAAACTGACTTTGAAGTAAAGCTTATGGGATTGGTAAGATCCCTGTGAGCAGCTAGCGTCCCCTGCCTTACGTGGCGCCTCCAAGGAGTCCTGAGTTCCTCTCACCTTTGCTGTGAGAGTGGGGTTGTGATTTCATCAGGCTTAAATGATCCCCATCAATGTCATGTTACTAGAATTGCCTTAGGTCTACTGGAGGTGGAATTCATATCACCTCTGACAGACTTCTTTTGAGAGACTGTTCTGGGGAATCCAGCATTCCCCATTTGTCTCTAGAGGTAGATGCCAAACCATTTGCTCGTAACTAGTAACGCTCCTTAAATACTTCTTTGGTGCCTATTGCTAGTACCTGGGAGCTGGATCAAATGCTGTTATCCCAATGCAATGTCCAGGACAAGGATGGTTCCAGTGAGCCTGTCCATTGCTACCAAAAGCCAAGCAGGAGGAGAGCCCTCCTGGGAGGTGGTGAGAATCAGGTGTCCTGGTACAGCCAGGCTTGTTTGCCCTTGTGACTCTGCTCTCCTTCCCCCCACGTGCGTTGGAGCCAGTTCTCGGGTCAGGGTCCCGGCTTGAGGGTCGTTGGTCACGTGCAACAGTGCCTTTGAGGACTGAAAAGTTGAGCCTGAGCCATGTCCAATAAGCAAGCACCAAGCTGATGAGAGTCGCTCTCCTGCAGTGCACTGCTATCCTCATTTCTCAATGCTCTGCAGTTGGGAAGCTAGGTGCACAGACTGGATTCCCCTTGGATGTAGTGGAGGATTAGGGTTCCTGACAGAGGATACCCTGTGCTCCACAATCTCATATGTGCCTTAGAGGATTCACGCTATCCAGGTTGTGCCTGTTACAGACCACGGATTTCACACCAGCCAGCTATGCAACAAAAAAAGCAGTTTAAAGGTAGCACCTTTGTCTTGGGCTGAAAACGGAAAGGCAGGCAGGCAGAAGTGCCTTTGAGCAGTTTCAAACCCTTTTTACTTCTCCCCTTCTTGCAGTGCTAGCTCCATATGTGTTGGTCTTCTGCTAGTATTGCTATTGAGTTGTAGAGGAACACAACTTGTGCCTGCTCTGACACTCTGGCTGAAAACTAGTTTGTTGTCGTCTTTCTTTGAAAGGTTAAAGGGTGGAGTGGTTTGGAATTTCTGTTTAAATAAATGTTTAAACTCATACTCCTGTGTTTGAACTCTTTTTCTTGTATCTTTTTTTTTTTTTTCCAAGAGAGGAAAGGGAAATATGCATACAGTCATCTGGTTTTGTGGCATTCTGGTTTTGATTATTTTCTTTTGCTTATAGAAAGAGGGTGAAAGGGCTTTAAGGTTCTTTGCTCTGATTAAAAAAAGAAAAAAAGGTCAATTTCTGTGTCCCTTCATTAAAAGAAACCAACAACAACCAAACAAAAAACCCATTCTTTTCTCATACTGCTACATCTCCTCCTAGTGACGTCAGGAGCTTTTGTGTGTGTATGTGTGTGTGTTTATTTCCACAGTTTGAGTGCCAAGTGGGGAAATGAGTAACAGGAAGAGAGGCTTAAAGGGAAGAAGTACCTGTTTCTCTCAGATGATCGTCACTGATCATTAAGGCCTGCAGAAGGGAGAACCTGACTGACACCTGCTCAGCCACTGTTCCTGCACACTGTACTTAAAGCCTGTCACTTTTATCAGAAGTTTTATTAAATTGTGAAATATCTTGGCAAGCAGAGCAGAGTTAAAGACTTAAAATTCACTGGAGATCTGGATGCTGAAAATGCAGCATGTCTCAGAGGGGGAATGTACTGCAGGAGTAAAAGAGGAAGTTGAGCTGGCCTGAACAACACAGTTTGAGTAGCATCAGGATAACTAACCATGATAGCAAAGCAGCACCCTAAACCTCTGTGCTGGGTCTGATACTTTGTCTAACATGTTACTAAGTTTTAAAACAGTTATCAGAGACTTTCTGGGTATTGAAACAATAACAAAGAAGGGTGAACTGCCCACCTTAGCTCAAAACAGGTAACTATCGGTAACAAATGACGTCTGGTGATTTAATTTTAATAATGTTTGTTTAATCTACAGTCTCAATCTTTTCAATATCAGTGTGAGCCATTTGCCTGTCAGTTATGAGAAGTCCCCAACACATGGGTTTATTTTATAGCATCAAATGCTTTTCTGTGTGTATCCACATATCACCATTTACACTGCTGACCTTTAGGGTCCACTAAATATAGTCAATAAAACATAGTGCAAGGGAAACAGAGTTAGTATTAGAAGACAGGCAGTGGTACTGAATTTTTAAACTAGTGTGTTCAAATCACTTTTATGAATTCAAGGAGGCTGGCATAAAGGTTTCAGTTTACCCCTTTCCTACCTTTTGTCACCTCTTGCTATCCTGTTTTTCGAAACCCTGAAGTTAAAGCACTGGTCTTGCTTCTCTGATCAGTTTGGATACAGTAAATTATTCTCCCTTCTTTTGAGTTTGCTTTTTCTCTCAAGTTTGTACATGCATTGTTGGCTGGCACAGTGCAGCAATGATCCTTCCTGGGACCTTCATGCTTTTCCAGGGTGTGCCAAGGGATTGAGATTTCTGCTCGCTTATCTGTAGGACAGGAGCTCTCCAACCTCTTTCAGGAGTCAGGTTCACTCATTGAAGGCTGGAGTATTTCTTCTTATTCAGCTTCTGACTATTCCAGCTTAATCTAGCTGCTCTAGATCTTTTCCTAGGTTCCCATGAGCTGCTGCTATTTTATTCCTTGTTCGCTTCTTGTTGCAACTTTCTCATACAAAGTAGTCATTCTTACTATAAGAACACAGATTGCTCTGAGACCATTTAAAATAACTTTTACACAAGAGAACTGGTTTAATATATATTTAATAATCAGAATCTAGAAAAATAACATCTTGAGAAGAAAACAAAAGAAGGGATATGTTTTTGTAATAATTCCCTACCATTGAAGCAACCAAGATGAATATAAACCGATGACTTAAGGAAGGGTGCAAGCTTTAGTTTTTAGAGGTTCCTAGCAACTTGGCCTGCAGGAAAACTCCATTTAAAAAAAGTGTTAAATCTGATTGTGATGGTTGTTCTGTTGCCTAAAGGGCCTGGCTAATTCAGAGCATACCTGTTCTATGCACATGAATTGACATAAGGATTCAAACAGTAAGTGCTTGCTGTTGCTGGCTTTTCTAACCCCTGGAATTTTTGATCCTGAGCTTCTTATGCTGAGGAAAGGGGCATCTTTTGTAGGGCAACCTAGGGTGCAGGTCAAAGTATACAAATTCTGTTATTCAGCTTATTCATCCTGAGGTGTTCACTTGCTGTACATAGAAGCTTGCAGCCAGTGTTGAGACTACAGAAAACAAATGTCTATAGCTGAGAATCTGGCAAAAGCCGCCAGGCAGGGAATCACACAGCAGGTACAGTTGGGCACTGCCTGATCAGCGCCTCCTCTGTGGTGGAGGTGGGGGCCTGTTCTTTATGTTTTTGCATTTGGGAATATGCCTCTCAGCTACTCGGGGAGCAAACTTGCGCCCGCAGTAGGTGCAGGCAACGTAGTCTGGATTTTCGATGGGAGACAATGGGGGCAGGTCAGACACCTTCCTCCCCTTAGCGAGGATTTGCTGCACCTGGCGGCCCTGCGACAAGATGTGGATGAGAGCCTCATGCTTCTGTTTCCAGTTGTTCTTTCTGGGTGGTGTTTTACTCTGCGGAAGGGAAAGGCAGTCAGGGCAACTGGGACCACCATCAGCCTCCATTCTCAAACTTAAACCCAGGGCCCCACCCATGTCACCTGTCCCCGTGCCTTCTCTGTTGATGTAAAACCCAGCTTGAGAAGCTGAGTCCCACAAAGGGAATTAGAAAGATCAATACAAAGGAGGGTGTAAAGGAAATACTGATAGAAACATCAGTATTTAGAAAGAGCTTGAGGATAACCAGAAAAGCAAGCAGTAGAGCCAAAGAACTAAAGAGGGTTACTATATCTGCTTTGCATAAACAGAGCTGCATGTTTCCACTGCCTTCATTTTAACAGACTGTGTTATTATCTGGATTTTCAGTCAGCTCCCTGCAGCCCCTGATGTCACAGAGCTTTACTGCAACAGAACCAGTATGCATCCTAACTACAGCAAGAGCTTTCTCCAGTACTATACCCTTGACACATTATAAAGCCAAGTCAGGACTCCTGCCTCCATCTATGAGATTTTAAGTGGATCTATTTATCCATTTGGCAAGAACCTTTCAGAGGCAATAGCTGTATTGTATCCCGTAGCCCCATGTACATGGGAAGGTGCTTGCATCTCGGTCAGATGTTGAAGTGGAAGGAGTGTGAACAGTAGATGTGGATCCCGGGAGGCAAAGGAGCTGCACATTACCTGAGGACTCCTTGAGCTCTTCCTCTGCTGATACTGTTCCAATTCTGTTCCCTTAGCTCTGGCCTTGCTGGAGTCAAACACTTTCCTCTTGGAGTCTTGGTTCTTGCCACAGATACTCATGTGTTTCTCAAGCCTCGTGCAGAGAAACTTACGTTTGCAGAAGCTGCACTGTCCAAACCCCTCCTGCTCCACAGCACTGGTGGCCTGCATGTACAGCATCTCTGCAGATGGGTGGTCATCAGAATCTTGGTCTGAGAGGGCAGAGAGAGAAAGGCTATGTTTTGGGGCCAGTTTTGAACAAGAAGCTACGTGCTCCATGGGTATGTTGTTTTGTATTTTGCTGTTGTTTGTTTTATCATATTTTGTGGCCACCAGCCACTCCTTGAGTTTCCCCACAGCCAGCTCTTGGGGGTGGAGAGTGGTGCCAGGCTTGGGGATAGTGTCCTCTGCAGACTGTGCCCCACTGAAGATCCCAACATCCGACTTGTCTGCAGCTCTGAAAGTTTTCTCTTCAGGATGCCTTGTGGCCTTTTGCTCACTGGTCCTTTCCACTTTACTTTCTCTTCTCTCCTCTACCTTGATAAGCTTCTTCTCTCTTTGAATCCTCCTAAGTGTCTCCTCTGTCCTCTTTAGCTTTTCTCCAAGAAGGGCCTTTTTCTTTTGAATTGCCTCTTCTAGGTTCCTTCTATCTGCCTCCAGCTTTAGGATGTTGGCCAGCTCTCTTTTGTATAGATGGGGAACTGATGGTTCAAGCTCTCCTGTCCAAGGGCAGAGCACTGCAGCTAACTGAGAGCTCCCTGCTGGAACCATCCCTTTGCTTATTGAGCTTGATCTGCTATTTGGAGCTTCCTGCACGTATGGGGAACTCCCAGTGTGGAGCAATGGAGCTCTTGCACTCTTGTGGTGAGAAATTGGTTGCAGGGGATATGCACGGTCCACTCCTTCTTTATGTCTGCCTAACGATTTAGCTGACAGAGTACAGGCCTGGCTGATGATATACTTGCTCTCTAGTCCACCTGACCAGAAGCCTCCATGCCTGGGCCTGAACTGAGTGCTTTCTGCAGACTTAGAATAGGAACATCTTTGGTTCTTTTGTGCGTAGAGATCTTTTAAACTTTCCTCTTTGTCAAGTATGAATCCATGCTGAAAGTTGTTCTTCTGGTGTTTCAGCTGGGAACCAGGAGAAAACTCAGTAGGTGCCACCTCAGGAGCCACCAGTGGAAAAGCCATTCAGTGCCTGAGAAAGAGCCTGAGATTAGAAGAAAAGACATTACAAACAATTTTATCCAAAACTGGACAAATTTTCTCCTAACAGCTTATGCATGGAGGCTACAGACACAGGTTATAATAAGTATTAGTAAAGGTTTTGTAACTTTTCTGCTTTCTATAAATCTTTACATTCCTCCCATCTAGGGAGCTCCCATGCTGCCTCTTCTAGTCCCAACCATTTATGCAGCCAGAAATAAGCCACACTTTTATTTCTTTTCTGTCTGAGCCCTGCCTTATCATGGTAGCAGCAGAAATACACTGCAACGACAGAGCAGTTTCCCCGGGCGGTTTCCCATAACGTGTCCCTTCAGTTCTGGCAATGTGATCCACCACTCTGTCACACAGATCTGACATGCAGGAGTCCGACTAAGCTCGGCACAATTTTCCTGTGGCTCGTTGCACCACATTCCCCGAGGTGTGCTGGGTGCTCACGCCGCGGGGCGAACGGAGTTACCTGCGGGGCTGCGCCGGCCTCCCTCCTCGGCAAGCTGCGTCGCCCGAGAGACCCGACCGCTCCTGCCGCTGCTGCTGCCCGGGGCCCCGGCGTGGAGCTGTGCCCTGCGCGGAGCTGTGCCCTCCGCGGAGCTATGCGCGGCGCAGAGTTGTGCCCTGCGCGGAGCTGTGCCTGGCGTGGAGCTGTGCCCTCCGCGGAGCTGTGCCCTCCGCGGAGCTATGCGCGGCGCGGAGCTGTGCCCTCCGCGGAGTTGTGCCCTCCGCGGAGTTGTGCCCGGCGTGGGGCTGTGCGCTGCTGGCGGCTGTTGCCGGGAGACCGGCGCCGCTCCGGCCGGCGCGCGCCCCTGGGTCGCTCCCGACCGCGCGGCCATTCCACTCCGGCACGAGCACGGCGCCCGTGGGCGGCCCTGATGCATTATTCATGAGGCGGTCCGATATTGATATGCATTATTCATGAAGCAGTACGGTATACATTGCCCGTGAGGCGATATGCATTATTCATGAGGCGGCGAATGAGGGGCCGGCCCGACCCCACCACGGCTCTTCATTGGCCGCAGGAGGGAGGCCACGCCCCCGGCGACGACCGCGCGGCGCAGGCGCAGCGGGACGCGCGGCGGCTGCGGCCGCAGGAGAAGCGAGAGGAGGTGGCGGTGCCGCCATGGCGGACGGCGATGGCTTGATGTCCGTGGACTTCGAGGTGCACGGCAAGGTGCAGGGCGTGTTCTTCCGCAAGTACACCCAGGTGCGTGCCGCGGTCCCCGGGGGCGGGCTGCCCTGCCTGCCGGCGTGCGCCGCACCCGCTGTCAGCCCGCTGTCAATGCGGGCGCCTTGGAGGGGCCGAGCTGCGGGCAGGCGGGGTCGTGGCCGCGGCCGAGGGCTGAGGTCCGGCTGCTGCTGAAGGCGGCTGATACCGCGGTTCTGCTGGCAGCCCGGCCAGGTTATGTAAGCATGACTGGAGGGTGACTTTCAGCCCGAGTTTTTCGCGTGAAAGAATATACTGAGTAGTCGAGTGAATCCTCTGCTGCTTTCCTGCTGCTTGAGCCACAGGAACTTCCTTGGAGGTCTGTGTCTTGCCAACAAAATTGGCTCCTGTATGCGAATGTTGTTCTATTGCTCTCTTACAGTTTGGATTAACCTCATTTTGCTCTACATTGTCTTCTCAGGCGGAGGCTAAGAAACTGGGGCTTGTTGGCTGGGTCCAAAACACCAGCCATGGCACTGTTCAAGGGCAAATCCAGGGTCCAACTGCCAGGGTGCGGGAGCTGCAAGAATGGCTCAGGAAGATAGGGAGTCCCCAGTCCCGTATCAGCCGAGCAGAGTTCAGCAATGAGAAGAAGATCGAGGCGCTGGATCACAAGGAATTCCAGATTTTGAAGTGACTTTGTCCCGGAAGAAGCGAAGTCTGGAGTGTGAGCTGCCCTCACAAAACATTTCCCCTCTTCCTCACTCACTCATTCAGTCAGCCAATGTTCAGCTCTAGAGAACTTTATTTTATTAAGTTTCTAATTTATTGTTTTTCTGCGCTGTTGGTTTAATGCTCAGCTTTTCGCAGAATTACAGTGGGTAGAAGAAGAGCTGTGTTTTCTCTTTTAAAAAGGGGTTGTTCAGGGCCAGAACCTCTGTTTCCAAGTGTACGTGGTTTGGGGAGTTGTACATGAGACAGATCTGAAATTTGTAGTGTAGTGCTCACGTGAAGGAAATCACAGGGTCAATGCCGATAGAAAACATCGCTAAAAACATTATTTCTGTGCACTGAATGCCTCAGAAAAAAAATTATTTTATTCCAGAACTTCATATTTTCTGTAAAATAAAATTGCTTCGATTTCACCTCCTGTGTGGAATGGATGTCGGATGGAGGGGCTGAGTGGATGACGGCCCTCGGAGCGGGATCTTGTTGATCCCTCGCCCCTCGGTGCCGCTGTGCGGGCATGGCCAGGGGAGGCCGTGCTTCCTGCAGCCGGGCCGGGCTCCCGCCCTCGCCGGCCTTTTTGGGCCCAGTCGGGCGGGAACTACAACTCCCGGCGTGCTCTTGCCCGCGCCCCGCCCTCTCGCGGCTGCGCACGCGCCGTTGCCCCGCGCGAGGAGCCCGGCGGCCCGGTGCCGTTGGTCTCGCGCGGCGGCCGTTGCGGGGCCGGCCCGGCCCGGTCCGGTCCGGTCCGGTGGGTGCTGAGGGGGCGAGGGCGGGAGGCGGGAGCGGGGCCCGGCGCGGCCCCGAAGAGGAAGCAGACGGCGCTCCGGCTGTGAGGGGAGGGCACGAACCGCGTGTGGTGGCGAGCTGAGCCGGGGTCTGCTCCGCCCTCCTCAGCCTCCAGGGCCAGGGTGCCTCGGGGACCTGTCGCAGCGGCGGCGCCGGATCCCCAGGCACGGCTAGCAGGACCCTTGAATGCCCCTAGGAAACTAGTAGGCGCCAAGGATTTAGTGGGTTCCCTTTCGCATAAACAGCTTGCTCTGCCTGATACCCATTGCCAAGCTTTACTCCTTTCCTGGATAAGTAGCAGCAGATGCCATTTGAACAGGAAAAAGCACTGTGAATTTTTGTGGGGACATAGAGGTAAAAACAGGAGAAAAGCAGCTTTCTGCCCAGTTCTTGGTGAAATATACTCTATAATTCTGATGAAAATTGCAGTAGAGACCTTTTGCTTGCAGGTCCTTTGAGTTTTGCCTCGTAAGGTAGGAGTGTGATTTGGGTATGCTGTTTGAGAGCACAGCATATTGTTAGTAAGGAGCTTAGACTCAAGCTCTGGCCATCTAACCTGAAGGCACTGACAATGAGTAGTCAGAGCCTGAGCATGAAAGTAATCACAGAAAAAGCCTCTGAATGCCAAGAAAACTTAAGAAAAATGTTATTTATGAGGGTGAATTAAATAAATGACAGTCTTTTCAGGTCTTTAATTTGTATTTCTTTAATTTTTTTCCCTTTTCTCTCCATGCTTTAGGAACATGGAGCAGTGAGCTCCCTGCAGTTTCTTGTGTTCCTCACCTATCAGATTCTGACATGATCAAACGTTTGGTGGAAGATGTGCGAGCCAGGCTGCGTTCTGGAGTCACTGTCAACTCACTCGGACAATGTGTTGAGGAGCTTGTCCTCAATAGCATCGATGCCAAAGCAACATGTGTAGCTATCAGGGTGGATTTGGAAGCTTTTAAGATCCAGGTGGTGGACAATGGCTCTGGGATGGGGAAGGAGGACTTAAAGGCTATTGGAAAGCGCTACTTCACCAGCAAGTGCAGCTCAGTGAGGGACTTGGAGAACCTGACTTTCTATGGCTTCAGAGGAGAGGCTTTGGCAAGTATAGCCAACATGGCCAGTGTAGTGGAAATCTCATCTAAGACCAGCAGGACAGCAAAAACATTCATGAAACTGTTTCACAATGGGCAAGCACTGGAAGTGTGTGAAGCTGGATTGAACAGACCAAGCGGCGGAACTACAGTCACCGTGTGCAATCTGTTCCATCAGTTGCCAGTGAGGAGAAAGTGTATGGATCCTGTGTTGGAAATGGAGAGAGTGAGACAGAAGGTAGAGGCTGTTTCGCTAATGCATCCTTCTGTTTCCCTTTCTTTAAGAAATGATATTTCTTGTTCTATGGTGCTTCAGCTCCCTAAGACAAGAGATGTATACTCTCGGTTTTGTCAAATTTATGGACTGGGCAGATCCCAGAAGCTGCGAGAAATAAATCACAAGTCTGGGGGATTTGAGATAAGTGGTTTTATTAGTACTGAGGGACATTACAATAAGAATATGCAGTTCTTGTATGTGAATAGAAGGCTTGTTTTAAAGACAAGGCTACATAAACTAATTGATTTTTTATTAAGAAAAGAAAGTGTAATTTGCAAGGCAAAAAGTGTCCCTGCAAGTCGACAGGCTAATTCAAGTCCTGGTCGCCATCGCTGTGGGCCAGAGTTGTATGGGATCTTTATTCTCAATGTAACCTGTGCATACAGTGACTATGATATGTGCCTGGAGCCTGCAAAGACTCTGATTGAGTTCCAGAACTGGGATGTTCTTCTAACTTGCATAGAGGAAGGAGTGAAAATATTTTTGAAACGAGAGCATTTATTTATTGAACCATGTAGTGAGGACATCAGAGAATTTAATGAATATAATGACTTTCGTTTGCATAACACTCAAGGTCTGAAGCCCTCAATTCTTGATGAGAAGAGCATCCAAGAAAGTTTTAAGAAAGCATGTGATGAAATTGTGGATTCTTATGAAATGTGTACCTTGCAATCAAAAGATGTCAAGAGGAAACCTATTACTGGAAAAAAAAGTTCAAGTCTTATACAGTCAAGTAAAAATGTACAGGAAACTGAAAATGCCCCAGTTCAGAACACTGCTGAGTTATCTGATCCATGTAGAAGCAATAAAGCAGAGATTCCATTGCCAAGTAAAGATGACACAGTTTCTGATTTAGTGAAATCAAATCCCTCAGAACAGGAGCCAAAATACACTAAAAGTTCTCAAAAAGTACCTGATACTCATCTGAAACCTTCAGAACGTCTTTGTTCCTCTCTCAGTGGAGGGGCCAGATCAGAAATAAGAGAAATAGATGGTTGTGGTGACCTAGGGGATTGTGCAGAGATAAATATAAAAGATGTGGGCAGCCAGCAAGGTCCAGTAATATGGGAAAGCAATAAGGTCCGTGTCTTAAATAAGGATGTTATTCAGTCACTGCCTGAGAGAGAAGACCCTACTGAAAGAGCAGCAGGACCTGAAACTGTCTCTAGAAGTTCATTAATAAGACTGTGTAATGCAAGAAGAAACAGGGAAACAGCTGAAGTCAAAGATGACATCAGAAGAGGGGCTGTTAGTTCAATACCATTAAAGTTGTGTCTTACAGATCTAGTAAAAAGTGTTATGCAAAATGACCCCCCACGTGACTGTGAGAAAACAGAAACAAATCTTGCATTAAACACACAGCATAGGCCTGGCCCTGTCGATGCCAAGGATATTTTTGACCACAAAGTGAATGTTGTGATTCAGTCTTCAAATGCTAAGGGTATTTCCAGTAATACTAATAAAGAATATACAGCTTATTTTACCAGAGAAGTATGCATGACTGATGGTAATGAGAACAAGCCTTTGTCACATCGGGTGAGGGAGGAGATAGCTATGCCTACTGCTACCAATAAAAGACCTTACGAAACATCGAATAATGCGGAATTGCCGCTGGCAACTTCTTCAGGTATTCCTCGCAAGAAAATTGTTATCAAAAACACTAGAAGACAGATAGCTGTGCCAAGACCTCAGCCCTCTAAGAAACTGAGCTTGTCCACACAGCTGGGATCATTAGAAAAGTTCAGGAGGTATTATGGGAGAGTTAAGTCTAAGCTACCAACACCCACATCAGAGCGAAGTGAATGTGGTCTCCCAGTTCTTAATACAGAAACTAACTGTGACTTTTCAAAGAATGGGAATGACAATCATGGTAACTTCAACAGTTGTGAAACTCCACTTGCAGAAGATGCAGATTCTAATAATATTCGCCAAGATTTTGGTTCCTTGGAAAAGACTTTATTTTGCAGTGGAGAAGTGTCACAGGACAAACGAGACCTTTGCCAGAGTCCTTTGACATTGTCTGATTACTCTCTGGTTAGTAGCAAAAATACAAGTTGTAAAAGATCTCCAGGATCATTATCATCCAAACTGTCCAGAATGAAAACTGATCACAAAGAAGTAGAACAACTTGGTGAACAGTTCCAAACAGAATTAAATAGAAAAGATGACCATTCTTTTGATCTTGAATCCTCAAATAATGATTTTTTATATAATGTTTGTCAAACATATAAATCCTCAGTGGAAAAAGTGAGGGAGTCTAAGTCCAGCATTTGTGAGGAGGCTGAGTGCTCCCAATCAGATGGTGTGATAGCAGAGTCTGTGAAGAGTCCTGTCAGCTCATCACCACTCAGCAGTATAGAAGGAGAGTACACAGTCTCTTCAGGCAATGTTTTATCATTACCTGCTAAAAATGATTGTACTAACATCATCTGTAAAGAAAAAAGTCAGTTAGATGAATCCTCAGAACAAAATATGAAAGATACTGAGGTTCCCCATGTGACTTTACAAAGGAACTTGGAATTCTCTGCCAGCAACACAAGCACAGGCAGTCCCAGGAATGATTCGTGTTCTGTCTGGCTGCAAGATTTTGATGCTTTATCGGGTAAGACAGTATACATCAATAAAGCAACTGGACTCAGCACCTACGGCACTCCTCCTAGTGAAGGATTTCAAACTGCCTGTATTCAAGATATAACAACAATGGCTGTGAATGTTGTTTCACAGAATGGTAAGAGCGGTGGTGGTTGTAAAAATGGGATGAGGAAGACTGTTCTAGGTGCATGAAATAATCTTGCTGGCAGCAGCTGAGAGCTTTTACTGAGTTAGTCACTGCCTTATAGGTAATAGCTGCATGGAAAACAAGAAAGTGTTGGGAGCTATGGTGACAATAAAACATTAACAGTAAAGATATTAAAAGATAATTTTTAATAAAATGGTAAAAAGAAATGTCAGCATCATGTCAATTAACAGATAGCTGCCTAGTTTTCCCTGGGCATCATGACATTCTCTGTGATAACAGTTACATATAATTGTTGTCACATATAAAATGAGAAACATACTTCAAATGAAGTGTACCAGAAAAGTATTGTGGTTTTTACCATTTTGTCCTAAATGGTTATGTTTCTAAGAATGTGTTGATAAAGAGAGCCTTATACTAAAGTGATCTTTTCTCAAACTACATACAAAATTTAAAGGAGCTCTTGAAAGAGGAATAAAAAATCTAACTTCATTGAGAATGTGTAATCTCCTGTCCATGGATTTTAGAAGGCAGGCTGTTCTTTTACACTTTGTAGCAGATGTTGTACAGCATTATTGCTGTTTTGATGGTGGACCTTTTCCACTAGTGAAAGAACCCTGAATTGTATTATTTTTTCAGGGGCATAGTGTCCATGAGCCTTCACTGATGTGTCCGTTGAGTTTTGAATTTCTGTATCTTCCTAATCTGTCTGTCTAGTACTGTCTTTGATAATATTCCCTTCAAGGGATATATCTGTGTTCTCAAGTTGTTCTTCATTCTGTCTATAGGCAGATTTTATGAGTGAAGATGCAGCCATTCTTTGTGTAGACTTTATTTTCTACTGCATAATTTGTTTTGAAAAAGTAGTTTGGACTTCTTTCTAGATAGTTATCATGTAAAAAATCTGTCAAATCAATTGTCATGTCCTTTGGTTTGTTCCATTTTTGTCTGTTACTTCCTTGTTTGTCACCAGTCACAGAAACACTGGTGCAGTAGGTGTTTCAGTTGTTGAACTATTTCCTTTTATGTATAAAAATTGATGCCAAAAGTTTTTAATATTTATTATGTTCCATTGAAGAAAATTTGATGCAAGTTTTTATTAAGCAAAACTACTTGCAAGCACAAATATATACTCCTTGACTAACATTTTCATTTCTGTGATATACCAATTTTGTTGCCCTGTACAAAAAACTGTACTCTTTAGTAATCAGCCAAAGCCCTGAGATGTAGAACTTGACCTTCTATCGAAAATGTTTGATAAGTACATTCATGTCTATAGAGATAATACCTCATGTACCCTTATGTTTTCAGATGATGTACAATCTGTAGGCTTTGAAGACATATATTTTATTGCATCTTTTTACTTCCCATGGCACTCTTCTTAGCCTTAGCTAAGTAAGTGTTACTCTCTTTTGTGTCAGTGGTGCTAGTCTTTCTAAACTCTGTCAGTTCTTTGGAGAGATGTCTGATTTTATTCTTTTCTTGGGTTAGGAGTTGGACCTCCCAAACCTTCACAAGATGTTTGAACTGTAGCTAGATCCTATAGGTTGTAGGTTTTCAAAGTTCAACAAACATGTTCTTTCATATGTTTTTGAAGCAAAGGATGTTTGTTCCTTTCAGCCACAGGAACAAACATAACTGTGTCTTAACACAGCATTCACGTCTCCTCATTTTGAGCACTGCTTTGGACTGCTGTTAAGACCCAGGAGTAGAATGATTCCTTCACTTGTATGATTTAATTTTGCTTTTTAGAGTAGTGTCAATAATCTCATGGTATTGACTTAGAATTTCATAGCCCTTAAGAATAGCATCTCATACATAATTCTAGGGAAGTTACACTGCTTAGCAATAGGTGGAAGTAGGTAAGAATAATCCATATCCTCTTTTTCATGACAGCAGTGGCTGTCTGTCATCTTTTCCAGCCAAAAGCCACGTGCTCAACAGGGATGTTAGATTTTGTAGGCCAGACCCAGGCATCTTCATACTGATTAAACTGATTGCTGCAGGAAAATTTATCAAACTTCATTTCACCATTGGATATCTTTTTGAACAATGCTTTTGTAGTAGGAAACTATCCTAGCTCAACCTGATCTTTGTTGTTATGCCACCTATATTTGCAATTGTTGTTCCTTACATTATGCTATGTCGTTACACTGGTATATCTTCATGATCTAACTGAGGCAAGTGAAAATGACAGCTCTAATATGGTAATTGTAAGGGGTTTGCCTGCCTGAAGTATATACATTATTATACTCAGCACCTTTTCTGATGTTACTTGTCAGAAGAATCATATTAATAATATCTCTGCCAAGTCTGAAGTCGCCCCAGCCTTGGAGCAAGTAAATCCTAACTTTATGAACAATGTGAACAAGGATTTTTCCTTCAAGAAAAAACAGGGACATGACTCTTTGTCTACTACATTTATAAAATACTGGACTTGTGTTGTTACAGATGATAGATTCTTCCATGAGCTTGAGAGATGCTGTCTTTTCATGACAATACCTATGAAAGTTCTCTCAGAGTCTGAATTAGTCAGCATTCTTCAATTTGCCACAGTTTACTAGGAACTACATCAGGCCATTTTGTCCTCTCCTCTGGGTTTTGTGACAATGGGATACTGAGTTACTCTCCAGTGCTGGTCTGCCAGTTTGGATTCTTGAAAGGAATCTCAGTCCCCAGGGTCACTAGTCCTCACTGGAATGGAGCCAACAGTCAGGAGTCTATGGACTGGCCTAAGATTTTATAGAGCCTTTTCACACTGAGCTTATCAGCACACAGCTGGTTTTCTTTGGCATTATCACTCTGCCTCTTTTCCTGAATGCACACCCTTAATTTCTTGGTAGAAAGGAACTTTATTAATTCATTATTATTTTACAAATAATAGAAGACTGAATTGTACCAAAGGAAGGGTGAAATGTTTACCAACGTGCTGAAAATCTAGGCCACTTTTCTTAATACTCTTGATAACAATACAAGTTTGTAATATTAAATCATTTCTGGGTGGGTGGCAACATATTGTTGGACTAACTGTTATCTCATGTGAGCTCACTGACGTGTAGTTTTCAGTTTTACAAATTCCTGATATCTGTATTAAGTATTGATAGGAATGGTGATAGACTGACAGTTTTGCCACTCCTTAACAGAGGGAATTCAACAGTGTTTTGATCTCTGATAGACTAATATATGCATCCTTTTTCTTTGGGGAAAACACTTCTAATTGCAATAATTCCGGAAATAACTATTACAAGTTTAAAGCAGCAGCCAATTTTAAAATACAGTCCTGGAGAAACCATGGTAATATTTTTACATTTCCCAAGGCATGTATGTCTGATAATTCTCAGCTTTTTACACATGTGTTGTTATTTCTCAATATTAGGTTGCAAAATCTGTGGGATACTCAAAATTTTACAGGGCTAAGCTACACACTCCTTTATAAGAATATAACAATTGTATAGCTTTTAGTAATTTTGCATGTTGCTGATTATGCAGCAGTAAATTTACTTTTTTGTTTAGGGTTTCAGTTCAGATGCCATCCCTTTAGAAGTGAGATTGTGCTTCCCTTCCTTCCTAGACCTCAAAAAGAGAAGACTCAGGCAAGCCAGAATCTGAGAGGTAGGGCCAGCTTTCCAGGACACAGTGTTCTGTCGTAAAAACAAATCAAAGAATTCTCCCAGATGTCCCAACAGGAACCCAGAATTACTCAAGGTCTGTTAACAATGAGACTGTGTGAGTCATCTCAGATCTAGAACTGGAAAAAAAATATTTCAGGTTGAAGGCAGCTTAAAGGATACTTATTTACAGGATGAAATACCCAATTCTTTGTTGAATTATGTCATGAGTTTAAAGAATAATTACCTACTCCCTTCTTTGTACTCATTCCAGCCTTGGAATGTGAAAAATAGCTTCAATCCCCTCACACTTTTTTTTTTTTTGCAGTGGAAAGGGTGAAATAATCTTTTTGGTATGTAACTTTGTCCAGAGGGAGTGGGTGACTAAACAGGTCTTTCTCTTCTGTCCCTCCACCCCTTTTCCAGACCTATTGAATTGTGCTGGATATGTTACAGCATTTTTAGGAGTCAGAAAGATGGACATTGCCCTTCCTAGTTAAAGCAGACAGTACAGGAACCTAGTGCCATGTTCCATTATTTATTTGTACACACTCCCCTTTTTATGAAGTAAAAAAGTGAAATAATATTTGTGTGAGGTTGAGGTACCCAGTGAACATTCTATTGACAGATGGTGGTAGTTCCTGTATTATCTATGTGTTCGTTCCTAGATGCTGAAGGGGAGTCTCTCCAGTCACTGCTTTTGGAATGGGATAATCCTGTTTTTGTTCCCTGCCCAGAGGTAAGCATTATCTTGCAGCTCATGCTGAAATAGGGATAATTTTCGATTTTTGTTATTTTCTGACATTGGGTTCAAAATTGCAAATATAATGATTGTTGCATATAAGTTATCCAGAGATATGTTACACTGTGGACCTGGCAGTTTTGGTTTTTATAGACTGTTTAGATGCAAGTCATTGTTGTGGATTATTCAAAGAGAAGCAGATATCAGGCTAACCTTTAATTTTACATAATTTCAAAACCAAAACATTGTAAACTGTCTTTCCCTCTATAGAAACAGTCATCTCAAAATTAAAAGTTATTGATTGGCAAAATTGTAATATAGTCTTCTTTGTGGACAGAGATGAAATAACCCAGGTTTGAGCAGTTCTTAAAAGTGTATTTTACCATAGCTGTTTTTAAAGCCTGGCAGGATTACAGCATGTGAGAGGGAAACAATGTTGGAGCTTTTAGAAAAACTTCCTTTGCTGTCATGAGGTAGCATTATCTTTAATCTTCATGTTGTGTGTGTGTAAACATATGTATGTAACCATTTCCACCTGCAAACAATAGGCATGGAGCTGCAAACCACCTGCTGGTGAGTTTCTGGAAGGGAACAGTTCTGTTCAGTCTTTGTGGTGACGTGTTCTCTGACTCATTCTAGGGTAATACATCCTTTGTAATGTTATCCCCTGAGAGCTCAAGTAGGCTGATAATTAACCTCAGCTTTTCATAGGTACTTGTAATCAACTGGATGCATTGAAATTAGCAGGTAATAGCCAGATGGGAAAGATATATGGGGGCAGAAGCAGAGAAATTGCCAGATGATTTTTTTAGTTAGTGTTATTCTTGTATAGAAAGCTTGGCTTTTGAAATGCAGAGTTATTTCCAGTTTTTATTAAAGCTGGTTCGTTTGGAGTTTTTGCTCTGTGTGGTTGGGGTTTTTTTTAGACCTATCATCAGGCCTTTCCTTGATGTGGAATAACTCTGGAATCCTGTTTTTACAGATTGCAGTTGATGTGACCAGCGGTCAGGCTGACAGTCTGGCTGTGAAAATTCACAATATCTTGTATCCTTATCGTTTCACCAAAGACATGGTTCATTCAATGCAGGTACAATATAATCTATTACTATTTCACCCCCAAATTCCCATTCAGCAGGTGGGATTTGCTGATGTTTCTACCTGGTAGGAAAGAAATATCCAGGAAAACAGTTCATATTCCTAATTTTCACAAGCACTAACAGAATTCTTGGCCATGTGTGATACCAGCAGACATGTGTCATGCCATTATCTTAGTATCATCTCATGGTTAATCAGCTATCTGCAAGTGACTCTAAAATTACTTGACTAGTATGATTAAACCAAAATCAAGAGATAGCCCTGTTACTGCTGCTTAGAAACATTATTAACTAAATGATAGTTCAAAGTACAGTTTTTATATTTGGTGTAGGCATTTTCTTAGTTCATATTTCTCTTAAATCTATGTCCTGTATCTTCCTTTTTTATTTACCTTAGAAATTTTATTCCTTAGCAGAGTGATTTCAAAATCAAATCCAAGATTTAATGGAAAAACTTGAAATTTCACCCTAAGATTTATGTCTGCCCTTAAAAGTGATTTTTTGAAATGGCATAAAAACATCAAGTTTTACTATTTCAATGGTTTTATTTAATCATATGTTTTGAGTAAAACAAAACTTTGTCTTCAACTTACACATTTGATGGCTTGCTTGGGTAGAAATGCCAGAGTGGATTCTCTCCCTCTCTTGTATCCCAGTGACAAAAGGCTTACAGGTCCAGCTGGCACTACTCTTATGCAGTCAGGTTGCTGACTTTGAGATTGCAAGTTCTGACTGTGTGAGGCGTGGTAATGTTCATCTCCAGGGTGGACAAGGATCCAAATTATTCCCTTACTTACATTGTGAGTGCATGAATAATAGGAGTAAATAAAGTTACTGTAGTGAACAGGTTATGTTTCACAAAGACAAGAGAGAAAAGATGGAGAATGGAGGGTACCATTTGTCTGTTTTCTCATAGTAAGAACTGTTCTTTAAAACTCACTGAATGTTTCTGTGATTACCTGTGTCATGTTTTCCTTTCTATGTTTTTAAGAAGGCAAAACTAGAGGAAGTTACTTCTTCCTATCTCTGAAAAAGTTAAATACTGCCTTCAATATAGCAATTTTGAGAATCTCTCTACAAAAGATTAAAAGCAGAAAATGTTGCATCATGCAACAGAAAAAGAATAAAAAGAATCATTAGTCTTGCACCCCTGCAAAGAAATAGAGTCATCCATTAATTTTTACCTACCAGGTGAACAATGTGCATATTGTGAAACAGAGAATTCAGGATGAGCTATGTGACATTGGGAGAAATTCCTCTATAACACTATATCTGTATATTTGAAATCTAACAGTAAGATACTGAAAGCATTGTGCACCTCATCTCAGTATTGCCTGTTGCTCTGGTTGATTTCTGATGCTTGAGGGGAAAGTGGAATCAAGTCACAGAGGCAAATTCTATATCATAAAATGAAGGGAAAAATTGCTTCCTGTGTTTTGCAGATGATTAGCAGGTTAAAAAAGGTTGTTTACATTTTCTTTTGAGGATATCAACAAATCAATTACTCAGCATCACTGTGTGCAGCTTTCATTCCCAACTCAAGGAGGTTTCTACATGACCGTTTAATTCACCTTAGAAAAATTAGTGCTCATGTCCTTATTACTATCTTTGAAAAAGTTTATCCAGAATTAATTTTTTTATATTTTGAAACTTCCTCTTAGATCTGGACGAAACTGATTCATGACCATTTAATGGTCGTTTGACCTTCTGCCAGTATTATCTTCTAGCTTAAATAATTTCTGCCTTTTCCATATTTCATTCCCCACTGTATTTATAAAGAATAACTATATAGCTTCTCAGTCTAGTTTTGCTAGGCCTTTTGGGTTAGGAAAGATGTGGCCTCCAGTCCTCTAGTCACCATATGAGCTATTTGTTGGTCTTGATCCATTTTGATTGTTGTTTCTTTTGTTTGCTGTCATTTTAAAAATAATTTTACTGCTCTGTAATGAGTTTTATGAGTATCTTACAGGTTCTTCAGCAAGTGGACAATAAATTTATCGCTTGTTTAATTAACACTAGGAATGGAATGGATAAAAAGGCAGGTAAGACTGGTTAATAGCATTAAGTTGAGGTGGCTGTCAAGTGGGACAGCCAGAGGGAGCACTGTTCTATTTGTAATCTCTTATTGCCTTGGGATGATATTGTTAGTAGAGGAAAATCTTAGTCTTTGCTTGAAATTTCTTGGATCTTCTTTATCTTTATTTTGGACATTGTTGAGTATTCCTACCGCCTTCAGATTAATGTTATAAAAATAGATTGTACTCGAATTGCTAATATCTTTCAGGCTCTGTTCACAGTGTCTGGACATAGTCATTGTTGAAACTCTCTGAAGCTGTACAAAAAAGGCATTCAAAATCAGTAGTTTTTGTAACATTTTGAAAGACCGTCAAACAGAACAGTTTATAGGTGACCTCAGCTCTCATTCTTAAGTTAGATGAAGATGTCAATAAACAAGAGTTCCTGACTCAACTTAATTACCTAATTTAACCACCATTTTGGACCACTGAATTTCTGTTCTGTAGTAACTTTATGTTCTGCCAAAACAGCCTTCTCCTCACTTTGTTTCTGTGAAACAAGCTGATACTTATCTTCTAAATGTGGCTTCTGGGAAGTCATTATTCTTTCTGACCCCTGCAGTTGGTATTGATACAGAGGTACCTATATTTCATCTGTTGTTCTACATTTTTAGATGGAAACCTCTTGATTTTGGTGGACCAACATGCAGCTCATGAACGGATCCGCTTGGAGCAGCTGATTGCAGGTGAGGATTCAGGTGGTCTAAGAAGCAAAGATAATCAGTGCACAGGAAAGTACAAATGAGCTCTCTGGGATGTACAGAACTGATAGGATATCCATTTGTCATCTTTATCCTGATCCTTAGAAGAGTGCAGACATTCAGTGTCTATAGTAGTCATAATATTGGCAGCTGAAAATTCTTACAGCCTTTCCAAAAATAAAATATATACTCCCTACCCACAGAACTATTGAACTAAAATAGTCCTGACATAATGGAAGAGCAGGAAGACTGATAGGAAAAACAATGAAGAGGAAATAGAACAACATCAATAAGTATGTGTGGTTATACTGTGAAGAATAAGACATAGGATGCCAAGTAAAGATGGGATGCCGAGTAAAGAGCCTAGTTAATTTGGTTCCTTTTTAGCTGAATACTGTGCTTAAAGCCTAAAATTTCCACAGTCTGACTGTTTGCAAAGGGATAATAGTCTTCTGTGTAAGCTCATTAGCCATTGGTTTCAGTGTTAAAAGGCACAATAGCCATCCATCAAGTACTTAAAAATCATTGACCTTCTCTTACATCAACAAACACTGCACAGTTCCTGCAGTGTTCCAGGAACTCTGCTCCTTTTGGTCAGGTACTGAAAAAAGGTAAAAGACTGAAGGGAGAAGTGCTTAATGAATGGTATTTTAACTCCATTTATATCTGACTTTTCTGTGGAAAAATTGTTCTCTCTGAGTTGAACCAAATATATCAGTAGGGTATTTTTGCTATTTAGAGTGACTCTTTTTTGGAACTGGTGGGAAAAACAAAGTGGCATTAACCAACTCTTCCCCAGAGACTAGATGTCTGGTTTGTGACATTCCCAGTCCTCCACAAGTTTCAAGAGAAGGCATTCTGTGGTCACTTTTTAATCCAAGCAGGGGATTACATGCCAAACCAGAGGGTCATTAAGGGTAATGCCTCCGTAAATATTTTAAGAGGGATACTTCTAAATGTTTCATTCACAGATTCCTATGAGAAGGAAGCTGCAGCATGTGGCAAGAAGAAAATACTGTCATCCTCCATCTCTCCCCCTTTAGAGATTGAAGTTACAGAAGAGCAAAGAAGATTTCTACGGTTAGTAGTGACAATTAGCTCTTAATTTTTGGGGATGGCTCTGTTCACTAGGAAGATCTCTATATATTGCCAGGTTATCATGAAACTCAGGAGAAAAGTTGTTGATTCTTTCCTGAGCAGAGCACAGTTGGCTCTGTCTGTACTGAGGGAAATCGATATGCTTCTTAGGCATGTTGTTACAACATCTCAAGACAAAATCCTGGGGTGTGCCATTTCTGTGCCTTTGCAATGTGTTCTGATTTCCCTGGGAAAGTAAACCTTCATGTGTGGGCCAGAAGACTGCCAAAGCAGCTTCCAACTGTTCCTCCTATCTGGAGCTCAGGACCTGGGAGTGCACAAAGGAGTGCAGTGCCCAGAGTGTCAAACTGACTTTACAGGCACTTTTTGAGAAGGAGAGGATGGGGTATGGAAAGCCTGTATTGTGAATCCTTCAAAAACACATTCCTTTTTCCTTGTTGACTGCCAAGAGTAACTAATGAACACTGTTTCCCAAATGTTTCAGAATGGTGACCTAGCTACAATTAGGATATTTAACATTTGTACTTCGAGAGTTTAGATACAGATTTACTGTTGGACTATTGCAGACCTATTGGACACTCAACAAACTTTCTTTTCCCCCAAATCCCTGTCTATCACCTGCCACATGAATTTGTGAGGTTTTTTCAGTGCATTGTTCTGAATTTTCAGATGAAGTTCTGTCAGTCCTTGTTACTTTTTTTTTTGTGATTCTTGTGCAATCTCCAAGCTCAACAGCTGCTGATTAATTTCTAATTTCATTTCTAATAGATCTATTTTAGAGAATGGATGGCTAAAATTGAATACAATATACCAAGTGAGAGAATCCCATTGTTTCATACAGTAGCTTTGTAGCTGTGCCCATATTTTCTGTTTATTATATCCACACCTGATATTTTGTCTGCTTTTTTGGCTACTGCTGCTTGTCTGTGGAGGGTCATGACAAAGAAACAGAGTAGTGGGGAAAATTTTTTGAATTTGTGTTGTTTATGTAGAAGCCAGCCAAAAGTAGAAATAGATTAGGAGCAGTAAATTCAACTTTTCTTCCCATTTTTTATTCATCCTACTGATTTCATTCTTCATTTTTCTACTTGTTTTAAATTCTCATTGAGTTGAACTTTGTCTCTAGTCTCAGCTGACCTAAATAATTTTGTGCTTTCTACAAATTTGCATGCTTGACCATGCCTCTTCTTTTCCCCATCATTAATTAACAGTCATGAGGATACAGATCAGGACTGTGCTAGTTTCACCTGGGGAGGACAGACCTAGAGAGAGGTTTTTTTTATGAGAACTTCCTCTGTGAGTTGATGGGACCAATTGAAGGCTAGTTTGGTTATTGACAGCCTGAAGAACCAATTGGAGAAAGTTAGTTCGCTCTGTCAACACACATTTTGAAGGAGGTAACCCGGAAAAGGGTTTTCTTTCTCTTCCGGCAGCAGTGCAGGTAACACCGGCCCGGCCTGGCTCCACTGTGGGCCTGGCAGGGGGGCAGGACTGGGCCCCCTGTCTGGGGAGCTGGCATGGCCCGGCAGGGAGGAGAGGTGGCCATGGCAGTGACTGCTGCTGCTAAGCCCTAGGAAAACTGATAAAGATCCCAGCTGCTCCCCCTCCTTCCCATTTCCAGCAAATCCTGAAGTTTCTGAAATCTTGACACAGCTCCAGCATTGCAGCCTTACTTTCCCTGTGTGAAATCTTAACTCTTTCAATGCTCAGATAAAACTTGCAGACTTTTCAATCTTCCCCGGAGTGAGAAAAGAAAAATAGAAGAACTAAGTTTCTTTAGGTGGAAGAAGAATGAGGAGATGCTGTGAAAATGGCTGAAAATCCTTTTGTAAGATTGTAAGAATGAACTGATATTGCACTGAATATTCCTATAAACCGTGGAAAAAAACATGGGGGGTTGGAGATGTTCCATTTGATAGATTGTTAATCAAAAGCATCTGTGTTGAGAATCCTTCACCCCGAGGAGAAAAGAGGATCTCTATTTCTGGAGATGAAGCATGAATAGAGAGAAAGAGACATTAAGAGAATTTTTGTTTGGAACAGCTCATTCTTAAAAGTTAGTATCCCATGAGTTTGACATGGCCCATAAGCACAGCTTTGGGAAAGCTGTGAAGATGGGAGGAGCTTCATGATTTGCAAGTTTTTTTCCCGGGTGAATTCCAATCATGAAAGTGAAGCCATGAGAAAACTAGTTTTTTCCCTCCTTGTGGAAAAGTCCCTATGGCCTGACAAGAGGAAATTTCCCTCTCCGAAGTCAACAGAAAAAAGGACTATTTAAGCTGGGAACTGACTGAAGTAGTTTTTTGTATGTTTGTCTTGTTATGAAAGTTTAGAGAGGGGAGGAAAGAGTGGTCTGAAGATGTTATTCTGAATTTGCTTTTCTTTCTCTTTCTTTGTGTAGTTAATAAAGTTTTTATACCCTTTTAAGTTTTAAGCCTGTCTTGCTCTTTTGCTCCTAGTTCTGTCTCACAACAGAAAATGAGTATATTTAAATTGGCAAATCAAAACTATGACAAGGACTCATGTTGAACACTGACAATCTGTTGCCAGCATACCTTGCTTCCGTAGTCTCTAAATCATAATAGATGTTGCTTCTCTATCCATGACAACCTTTTGCATTTCCTTTTTTATCTGCTTTTAAGTAGTGGCATTAAAGGCTTTTTGAAAGGGCTAATAAATTCTGAGAGCTACTTTTATCATCAGGTAAATCACAAACATTCTACAAAAATGAGTAAGGAAGTAAATCAAAAAGGCATGTGTTTCTTCTAAGGATACAGGTTGAATATTCAACACAGAGGGATGCCAGTTGTGATTTTCAGCAAGAAGCTCACTGGTTCTGGCTTACTAGTACTTTTATTGTGTGACTTAATAATTTTTCAGTCTGTATTAGCAGTTAATCCCTTTGCAATTGCTCTGTGAGACTATCATTACTAAAAAGTTATGAATTAAAAGTCTTATGTGAAAATCTAAATTCTGTTGTTACTGTTACTGTCAGACTGTGACTGTATTCTGTGGTTAAGTTTGGTGTAATGAAATAAATCCTCTAAAAGACCTTTCACTTCAGCTATGCTTGCAATTTAATCATAAAGCTAGATCTCTGGTTCACCTGCAGCTTTGGTTCTGTTGTCTACTAAGCATTGTAGTAATGCATTGTTCTGTTGACTCTGTTGAACTTCCTTCTTTATTTTTTCTCTTAATAATAATTTTTAAAAACTCAGAAAAGCCCAGTTGACTTCAATAGCTGCTTGGATTTTGTCATTTCATTCACAATGGGCTTTTTGTCTTTCTGTGTGCTTGCTGAAGGCTATACATGTCTTCTTTTTTTGAACAGAATTTCACAAGCCATGTTCATATGGAGGCTAATAATTGTACTATTCTCATGATTGATTTAGCTAATGTTAGATTTGCTTCTATTTTTTGTTCAAAGAATTTCTTTTCTAGAACTAACCTTTACTACCTTTGTTTTAAGTGAATGTTCCCTGAATTAATGAAGTATATATTGTAACAGTTGTTTTCATTTTGAAGATAAGCTCTCATCTGTCTGTGAAGTCTCATTTTTGTGTGTATTTTTCCATCCACAGGCTGACAGATGTCATAATTAACTAGAGGTTGTTCTTTCCTGTGTTCTCTTTGCTTAACAGGACATGAAGTTCATTAAACCATCATAAATTTCTTACAATATTTTTTCCATTTTAAGTATTTGCTAATACCTGTCAATTGAAATCACAGTTCTTTTAGATTAGACTTAAAGTAGTCTTAATGCTGTGTAATTTCAATATTTGGAATGTTTCTATGTTGAACCAGACATCTCATGCATCTTCAGAAAAGGCAGATTTATAGATATAGAAATAAGATCTCTTCACATAATACAAGAACTCTTAGATCTTGTAGTTGTGGAACATGAAAAATGCACAGTTGATTGGAGTGAAAAAATATGTCTGAATGTAAGCTGAAAGGGCAAAATTACTTGGAATCTCATGAGGCATGGATATTGAGATGGGAAACTGTTACAGGGAGTGAAATAAGGAAACCGTATATGTGGACTACAGAAATATTTACATGTGCTGTGGAGTCATAAATACAGTGGTTGATATGTTATTTCTGTTGTTTTTTTTTTTCCTCAGATGCTGCTACAAAAATTTGGAGGACTTGGGTCTTGAATTATCATTTCCTGAGACTAACAACTCCTTGATTCTTGTGAGGAAAGTGCCGATGTGTTTTATAGAAAGAGAAGCCAATGAATTACGACGGAAAAGACAACCTATCACTAAAACTATTGTGGAGGTCAGCTGTGGATATGGGTGAAGTTATAGTAGTAGGTCTTGTTCTGTATTCATGGCCAGGATATTACAGGATCTCTGTTATGAAGGAGACAATGAAGTCCCCTGGCAAATATGAGTGCAGTGGGAGGTCAGGACTTCCACCTGCATCTTTCATAAGTACACTGTTGGTCAGTGTACTACCAACAGTATCACTTTTTCTGATTCTGGCTGTCACACAATATATTATACACAGATGTGAACAAAGTAGGGTAGGGGGATAGAAGGGAAGAATAGCAACTGATGACATTACCTTTTTCTTTCTAGGAGCTTATTCAAGAACAAGTTGAGGTGAGTTGCTGTCTACTTCTGGAGTTGACTATAACAATCGAAAGCTTACTGTGTGAATCAAAGGGAGCTTTAAATGAGAGACTGGACTAGATGATCCCCTAGCTTTTCCTCATTTTTAGTTTTGTGTTACAGTTCTTTTTCTCAAAATAAATGGAAAATAACATGATGTTTGTTCCCTTACTGCTTTAGCTAATGCAGACCACAAGAGGAGGAGCACGAGGGACACTGCCTCTGACGTTTCTGAAGGTGTTAGCTTCCCAGGCCTGTCATGGTAGGGAAACTGTACTTTTCTTTCATTCTTCCTTTTTTTTTTTCTCCCCAAACCTTTCTCTTTACACAACATCCTCCCTGGGGCAGTGTTTGGATGTGTTTGCAGCTATTGCAGGTTTAAAGACTGTGTTTCTTAGGGATGAGGAGATAATGCTCATGGACAGCACTGAAGGATAAGCAATAGTCCCCCAATTTGTTCATGTATGGGCCTAATGTACTTTCCAATCTTCATGTGAAACATACAGTTCTGAGATGCATTCATCTGTGTGAGCTCTAAACCAATTCATATAACAGCTCTACGATGGGCCAAGTGGGAGGGTGCTGGAATCTACTTGAAAGCATGCAGGGAAGAACACTTAGCCACTCTTCCCAAATTTTAAATTTCCTTTAAGTATCCCAAGTGGTAGTTTAATTGTGCCTGCAGCATTTCAAGTACTTTTGGAAGGAGTGCAGTAAAAATTTACATCTCAGGAAACTGTTGCTTTCCAGCACCTGGCAATGAGCAGGCCTTACTGGTGTAAACTGGAGTAGCTCCAGCCTCTTGTTGCAATTCCTGTGCCACATACAGTATCAACAAGATCACACTGAAAGGGCAAACGTGAACCAGAAGTATCTGTTTTCTCAACAGTGTCTCAATTTACAATTGGCAGTCATATGTTTTGGGTTTTTGTGTCTAAAAAAGTCCCGTGGCTGAAAGCAGATTGCAGATGGTCTTGTGCACCTGTGAAGGCCAAAGTTTGCAAACACCTCTGAAATAACTCCCTAATGTTTTGCTTGAATTTCCTCTGGACACCTTTAAGTGCTCACTTGTGAGAAAGGGCTTAGTGGCAGGGCTAGCACTTGGTGTCAGAAGTGATACCTCTCCGTGGCAGCCATGGAGAACCACTAAAGCCTCTGAAACTGTTGTCTTGGTTGAATACTTCTTGATTTGTGAAGTGTTTTTAACTTCAGCTAATGTAATGCATACACACAAAAAAGCCCATTTGCCTCTTGCAACATTACCTGAAACACCAAAAGGTAATAATCTTACCATCCATCAGAATTGGGCTATGTGAAAGTTTAAGCTGTGGAAAGCTGATCTCCTTATACAGCATACTCTTTAATTGAGCTAAGCCCCAAGTCTGACACACTGCAGCCTTTGGGTTGCCTTTGCAGCCTCTCAGCTAATCTTTGGGAGATGCCTTGTTTTTGCTGAAAACCACAGATGCAGAAGGAAGTGGAGTCCTCTTTGGCAGCAGGGGTAAGAATGTGTCTCTCTTTTTCAGGAGCTATTAAGTTTAATGAGCATTTGACTTTGGAGGAGAGCTGCAGGCTTATTGAAGCTTTGTCATCTTGTAAGCTTCCCTTCCAGTGTGCTCATGGAAGACCTTCAATGCTGCCTCTTGCAGACATAGACCATCTACAGCAGGAAAAACAGGTACAGTGTGGGAAACACCTCCGGTACTCAGTGTTCTGGATTGTCAGAGGTGCATCATGTATGTGTGTTAGAACTAGGATCGTCGAGTTTGAAACCATCACCACTGCCTTTATATTACTTGATTTTTTACATATTGTTATCAATAAAATGAAACTTTAGGACATAAGCCATCTGTCCTGAAAACACTTTAGCAAGGATCTTACCATATATTATTTAAATAGTCACACTGACTTGAATAGTGTCCTTAAGGTTAGGCATGCATTTAAAGTATATGCAGTTTTTAAGAGTAAAATTTGGAAAACATGGAAATTCTGCTAGTGGCAAAGATGCTAATTAAACAAATACTTACTTTCCCAAAGTTTAAGATGCTATAAAATGGGGATAAAGCACAGGAATAGCAACATTTATTATAAAATCCTAGGATAGTTTGGGTTGGAAGGGACCTTGAAGATCATCTAGTTGCCATGAGTAGGAATACCTTCCATTAGACAAGGTTACATTAAAATTATATTTAAATCAGATTACATTTAAATTTAAAACAAAATCATTACTCCTCCCTGTTGCTATTACTATGCTTTATTATAATTAAATTGGATTCTGTTGAAAGTCATGTGGGACTTCGAATTAGATATTAACTTGGGAATGACTCTTTTAGGGCAAAGAATATGGAAATACTGAAACTTATTTACTCAGTTATGACTTGTGCTTCTTGATTTTTCTCTCTCCAGCCTAAACCTAATTTGACTAGACTGAGGAAGATGGCACGAGCATGGCAGCTATTTGGAAAAAAAAAAGAACCTATTTAAAAAAGGTTAAGACTGTAAACTGCAACCACTAGAAGCATTGGTATGATCCATGAGCCATGTTGTTAGACTATAATACCCTGTGTGGAGCCAAGTTTTGAGCCAGTGCAGTCATCAAAGCTCTCTGACTACTGACCAAAGAAGCAGAGACCAGCAAGGAGAACATGGCAGGAGGAGCCCACCCTTGGAGCCTGGAGAAACATCTTCAAAATTAAGGAATGGTGCTGTAAATCTGGGCTCTATGTCAGTGTTGGACGTTGGGTGCAAGCAGTTGCAGCCACTTGCAGTTACTAAAGCAAAGCACTTTTCTGCAAGCACAGCATAATTCTGTATATATAATTGCATAATAGAGAGGGGAATTTTAATTAAGTGTATTTTACAGTACTTTGAAAATTGGAAGGCATTTCTTAATAAAGTTCACACTAAACTCACTCCTTGGGCTCATGGCAGTGGTTGGAATGAGGATCGACCAGCTTCATAGTATATATAGGCCAACTTAGAATCAGGAAAAACTTAACTTGGCAATGAATGACACCCACAGCTGCTTTCTCCAGCTCCTTGCAGTTTGTGTTCTTGAGTGAGAACACACAGCCCCACATAGCCCCACAGAAATAACTAAATAGTTAAATATCTGTTTTGAAGACAACTGTTGATGGAGTCCTACTCCTATCACATTCACATGTGAAAGCATGCTGTAAAGCCTGCTACTACATCATGTAGTGAGTGCAGGCAACTCACTACACTGGTAAAACTCCTGCTAGTTAAAGAAACAAAACAACTGCATATGGAAGATGTGCTTAACAGTGAGGTCACTGTAAACAGCCTTTATTGCAGCATAAGTAACGCTTATGCTTTGAAGTAACAGCTTAGCTGCCCCAGTTACATGTATGCTTTGCTATTTCAAAATTAAAGTGGGTTAGCAGCTCCACATCGTTTCTGACACAGCACAGAGAGAAAAACCTGGACAAGAGCTCTGCCTTCTCTTGCTTTTGGGTAGGAAAGACATTGGCTGAGCAAATTCCCCACTGGCTCCCCACAGCAACCTGTGTTTGCAACATACACTTTAATTAGCTGTTGTATCTTTCTGAAGAGAAAGACTGAAAGAGTCCAGATAGTGATGGGCTTCACAGTATTAGAGTTCATAGTCATCTGGATGGTAGAGCTCACTCATAAGGCGGTAGATGTAGGAAGGTGCATTACCCCCAATGTTAGAAATGAAGAGAGTAATGAGCTCTGGAGGGACGTAGTCAAACACTGGGCAGTGAACATTGATTTTTGCCAGGATCTCCCCTGTAAAGTGAATAGCAGCGGTATCAGTCAAAGCAACTCAAAGTACATTTAGTCTTTTGCACAGCTTCTGGAGTCCCTGAAACTGGCTGAAGTACTGAAGTCAGTACTTGAACATCCTGAATACTTTCCAACTTCTTCACTGGTGTAATTGAATTACAGGTATATAGCAATCTTGAATGAATGGCAAAATTCTGTTTCTGGTCATTTTTGTTGGTGGAAGCCTCAGATCCTCTCTGATGTAGATGGCTCTAATTGCCAAAAAACCCTACCACTATGTAATACAAGAATCCTGATATTGCCAAAGTTAGTATTTGAAGAAATGCTCAGAAGGCCAAAACTAAAATCTGGTGCCAAGCCTGCTATCTTAGTTTCAAAAGTCTTTGTCCCATAGAAATGTGGCTTTGAAAAGAGACTTTGCTAACTGAAAATGGGCTTGGGCACTGACACCTTTCTAAAGATGGTGCTTGTGTGGGAAGCCCATGGCAGAGACACTGTTTCAATGGCTGTATCATGTAACAAAGTTTCAAGAAGTTACAGCAACTAAGGGAAGCTGCCTGTGGTGCTGGGCATCTGCCCTGTCCCACAGGAAACTGCTGCCTACCTGGCATCATTATCACCATCCTATAATAAAACACTCTTTCAGAGCAGAACAAAACTGCGAAGACAGTGTTCAAAAGAAATCCTTTTTCTCTATGTAATATAGAGTTATAAAACTGGATAGTTCACAGCACTCTTTTCTGAAAAGGATTTTCTATCTTGGGTTATAACATAGTCTGATGTTTAATTTTTTTATGAGTTACAAAAAAAAATATAGTCTGAACCAGCTTGACTAGATGTATAAAGAATAACCAGTACCTTCTGTGAATGGCAACACTTCCTGTGGTGACACAAACTTGTGGAATGAATCTTCTTCATTAGGGAACTAAATGAGAAAGAGTACAGGAAGATCAGGAAAAAAACCCTACCTGATTATCTTTGTGAAAACACATCCTGGCACTGGAAGGAACTAATGCAGAAGAAGATGACTTGTCACGTTATATTAACTCTGTTTAAAATAATTACATAGTACATGTGTCTAGAACCTCTCTAACATTTACAGGTGAAAGGTTTTTCCTCAAAGCTTTCAGAGCCTTCTATGAGGTGGCTGCCCTTATCAAAGCCTAGTGGACTGGAGGAGTGAATTCCTCAGTCTGCAATTTCATCTGACTGTACTGAAAAAGTACTGAATGTAAGAAAGAGTTTTGAATATCTCATTCTACATTCTCTGCCTTTCAGCACTAATGGTATAAACTGAAATCTTGAGGTTGAGGAAAAATGAGTATGGCAATGCCAGTCTCATCAGTCTAGGCAGTGGTCTACATCCTTACACCCAATGTACTGCTTTGCACATGTGGCAGAGGGGAGTGCTTCAAGGAGATCCTGAGGTGTGCCAGATTTGG
>VZTT01059749.1:5494-15920 GCA_013400855.1 Buphagus erythrorhynchus | reverse complement strand
TTGGGAAGTTTCTATATAAGAATCTACATTAGAAAGAGCTGGGGTATTTTGACATTTGCTTTTGCCATCGCTTTTGCCATTGCTTTTGCCACTTGCTTTTTATGCTACGTGCTTTTATGCCATTTGCTTTTGCTTTTATTTTGATTTGCTTTTGCTTTTGAGACTGATGTGCTTTTGCAATAAACAACTTTATAGTAACTATTAGCTGCTTGGCTCGTTAAAGAAAGTAACCCAACAATTTGGGTGCCTAAGAGCACCTGGAAGTTTAACCTCACACAGTCTTTAGTTAATCTGGAATTTGCTCATACACGAGAAAATGTTAAAGGTGAGAGTACAAGTCTCTCTTCTCGTGGTGGGTTTTTTTCCCCTCAGGAATACTGACTACATCTCAGAGGAGGGTACCAAAAGGATGCCTACAGCCAAAGCTCCACGTAGCTGTCCCAAGATAATTCACACGATATCGCTTGTTTACCCTCTTGGCCTTTGTGTTTGAATGATTCCCATACCACTTGCAGATTTAGTCCAAGAAGTTTGGAAAGCACATCAACAAACTGACTGTGAGTTTCTGCTTTTCTGGTGATGCTTGATATCACTGTGTACAGACACAAGCCTTTGTTCAACTGTCCACACTGGGTCAAGGCCTTCTCATATTTAACTCCATATTTGTCCAGAAGAGTATGGAGTCTTTTGTTATTGGAGTATTTTAAAGTCATCAGATACATACAGACAGGTCTACAAATCTTCACTCTGCAAGCTGAGCCCCTACTTAGAATAGAGTGGTCATATATTTATTTAATTTTCCAACATACACTAATAATAATAATAATAATTACCATACTTAACCATTATTATCTGAGCAGAATGATCCCATGCAGTCAGTTTACAATGTTATACACTTTTGATATAAATAACAGAACACTGGAATGCGAATTAGGAGATCTGAATTATATTTATGGCTGTACTATCATCTGCTCTATGATCCTTAATAAATTGCAACATCTTTTATTATCCTGTTTCCCATCCATATTTATCTGATAATTCATTCAGAAGACAAGTATCTTGTTCAGGAAATCTTCCTTTTTAATATTCCTTATTACTTATTTAGACAACTTCTTAAATTCTTTAATTGTATTATTTTAAGAAATAGTACTTTAGAATGGTATTACACCATATGTAGCCTATATAACTCTGGGACAGAGATGGGACTATTCTTTTTTGCTAATGTAACATTTCTGTAAATGTTAAAGAGCTGTAGGAATGCAGGAAAAATTGAGAATAAAAGACAATATTGTACCTTCAGCTGAAACCAACCATACAGACTCAGGAATCACTAATAAATCCATTAATTTTAGAAAATTCTACAATGACTGTGCTGATACAATACCTTAATAGCAAGATCAGGGAAAAGAAGATAATTTCACTTTGAATACAGTTTTCTGAAGAAGCCACTACCACTTAGGTGATTTTAGCTGTATCTGAATTTCAAATACTTCTATATTTCAGCTCTGGTTCTATACATCATAAGCTTCAGCATTACCCCACCCTTAGCTTTATTATATCCATCATTCTTTTGATCTGATTCTTCATACCCATTTTGTTATAGTATTTATGCAAGAAGTAAGTATATACAAAGAATTAAAATCATGACCAAAGCATAAATAGCATATTTTGTATCTGAAACCATATTTATCTCACACTGAAGTAAGTTGCAGCCTAACATATAAAGTAAATATAAAGAAAAAGAGAAAGTATGACTATGGGACTACATTTAGAAGAGCCAATGGAGTAAGTAAAAGCAAGATTCACTAAAAAATGTGAGAAGTTTGCCTAATTTTATCAACTCAAATTTCAGTAGAATCCTACGTATTATATTAAGTTTTCATTTCTGGAGATACAAGGTCTGTTTCACATTGAGTAGACCACAAATATATTTCATGAATCTTTCAACCTTCTTCCTATTCTGTTCATCATAACAGCAGTACAGAAATCCAGTCTGCCATTGAAAAACATAATTCAAACATTGCCGTGAATAGAGGGGTTACAGATCAGGATTGATTTAAATGGGCTGATGAAAATGCACCTTCACCATGTCCTGATTCAGCAAAGCACTTGAACATATAGCATAGCATTTAGTACTTGACCAGTCCTAACTAGTCCTTACCTGAAGCAGAGCCTTAGATGCATTAAAAATGGTTCAGACCTCTTATGCTGGTCTCCTACTGGCAGGGAATGAGCCATTCATAAACATTAGCTCAGGTTTGCTCTTCCACAAAAATGGACTGGCAACCTTTGAAGTACGAAGCCGGACTCTGGACTGTAAATGTGAAGCAGCTGATATTGTGAGGCTGTGATAGGATGATTTGTAAAAGGGGGGAAATTGCAACACGTCAGGCAGTGCAGTCTGCTAATGTGTCTGGCACTGGAAGTTAAAAAAAAAAATAAATTCTAACAACAAAGAAATTCACATAACACAAGTAGGAGGACAGAAAAAAAAATCATACCAAAACCAAACAACAACTCAGGAAATTAGAAACGAAATTCAATCAGAAATATATTTTTGTTTAGGTTTTAGGGTTTTGGTTACTTTTTTGTTTAACTTGTTGTTTTTCCTCCAAGAACCACTTAAATTATTTTTTTTTTGCATCATGTTCCAGCTTTCTCAGAAGCTGAGTCCCTGGTACCGTAAGATCAAGACTTTCAGAAGTTCTCAAACAAGTGGTGGAACGGTAAAGATACTATCAGTTTAAATTTGGGATCAACACACTGTATGTAGAGTCATAGAATCATTGAATACCTGGGCTGCAAGGCACCTTAAAGATCATCCCACTCCAGCTCCATGTCATGGGCAGATACAACTTGCACTGCCCCAGGTTGCTCAGAGCCCCATCCAACCTGGCCTTGAACACTGCCAGGGATGGGGCAGCCACAGCTTCTCTGGGCAGCTTGTGTCAGGGCCTCACCACCCTCACAGTAAGGATTTTTTCTTTCCAAATATCCAATCTAAACCTAGTGTCTCTCAGTTTGAAGCCATTCTCCCTTGTCCTGTCACTACATGCCCTTAAAAAAAAGTCCCTCTCCATCTTTCTTGTTGAGTCACTTCGGCTACTTTAAGGTCACAATAAACACATCTCAAAGCCTTCTCTTTTTAAGTCTGAGCAATATCAGTTCACACTCTCAGCCTTTCATCCTAGGAGAGGTGTTTTTGTCTCTGCTTTAATGCAGAGCAATCAATGAATCTGTGCTGCTTACATTTTAAGTGACTGTTGAGAGCACTGGGCTACACAGGCAAAACCATTCACAGCTGTCAGTATGTCTACACTGCAGGGATAGTGGGCTCAGCAGCACGCTCAGAGCTCCTGGTCCCTGCTCATATAAGCTGAGGAATCAGGGGGATACCATCTCCCATCTCATTCTAGGCACCAAAGCAAGAAATGCATCACCTTCCACATGGCCGATATGGGCATCAGAGAAACTTAACTGTGGGCCATATCACAAGGATATCTCTTCTGCAGTGAAGACACAGCCTGCCTTCTTCTTCTGCTAAACATGAACAGAGTGACATCCTCAAATCAGGCTGGAGGTAGGTTCTGAAAATTACAGCAAGACAAGGCTCTGCATATGACACAAACAGCGAAATTCTTTGGCTCTGAATGCAAGCAGAGCATAAATATGGACATAAGCTGGATAGTTGTGTGCCAGAACAGAGCAATTAAATCCTGGCATGTCTAAACACACTGTCCCTTCAACTGCAACTTTAAAAAAATATATTTTATCTTATCACTCTGAAGTGAAAATGAATCCTTAAAGAACACAGGGCTCTTTGTGGCATGACTATATATTCATGCTTTATGTTTATATATATGCTAACATTTTAAAATTTCTACTCACATTCCCAACATCACGAATTATATTGATACAGGTGAAATAGGAAGAAGTGGAAAAAACTGTTGTCACAGTTATCTATAATTCAGAAGTTGGATACTGTGTGGACACAAGAAAGCTATCAGTTTGTACCTCTTCTAGGAGTCTGTGCTTTATTCTCCACAGATGCTCAAATATTTGAGCTGCTGCATAAAATCAGATTTGAATGAGCTCTTTCCAACACCTATAGAGACTTCTAAGATACAGTCCTGCATTAAGGAAGATATGTAATGAGTAAGGTTCAAACCACTTGAAATAAAGTAAAAAATAAAACTTGAGGAAGTAATTTAACAGGTGTCTTTTTTGTGAATATCATGCTGAGATACACTTATCTCAAGGCACTTCATAGGAGCATAAACACCTGATTTATGATTGTGGATTCTATTTCAGAACTTATTAAAAGAATGTTCTGTAGAACTACTCAGAACACAGAGGTTACAAAGACCTTTTTAGATCTCAGTTTATAAACGTGTATTCACACATAAAAGATGACATAGAAAAAATAGCTATCAGTAATAGGAATGATTTATAATTTTTATCTTATTTTTATCATATTTCATTTTATTTGTATGATTTGTATGATTGTCTTATTATCTATCCTACAGTGTCTATGGATACAGGCACTTGTAAAGACTGATTTTACTAAAGTGCAGTGAATATGTACATCCATTTTGTTAACAGTGAGAAAGAGAAAATGTTTGCATTTTCATGCAAAATCCTTCTCCAGAAAAACAGTGGAATGCAGATTAAACTCTTCACTATTCCATCAAAGAAAAACACAGATTCATGGATTATAAAGTCAAAGGAACTCACAAAAAAATTAGGCTTGAAGCAACTTATGAAGACCATCCAAATATATGCTGAACACAGAATGATGCAGATCTAAATCATGTTGCTCAGTTTTTCTTTCAGACAAGTTTTGAAGATGCCCAAAGATTAAAACCTTTCTCATCTCTCTTAGTAACCTGTTCTAGTGCTTAACAACTTTTATTTTTATGCTGTTTATTGTTCCTTTCCGTGCAATAAATTTCTCTTGCCACCTACTGGAACTATGGCCTCCTGTGTATATGTCTGAGAGTAGTCAAGTTCTATCAGCTCTATCATGGTGTAGATGGAAGTTGAAATAACACTTACACTTGTCTTTTCCAGAATAATGTATATGTGATATATTCCAGCCTTCTCTCTTGGTCATCCCCTCCCAACCTCTCTGGATTTTCCATTGTTTGGTCATCCTGGGTTGGCAAGACAACACATGACTACCTTGTGTCATCAAGAGTCTTGGCCCTTCTCTGCAGAGCTGCTATGTAGCCATTCCCCAGCCTGTACTGGCAAACACAGTGAAGGCTTGGTTTATCTTATGGCTCAGACGGCTGACAAAGGTGTTTAAGCTACCAGTACTGATCCCAGAGGAGCTCCTCATTAACCATCTGTCTTTGACTTCACAGAATCACAGTCATTACAGCTGGAAGGGACCTCTGGATATCTTGTTGTCCAACCAAACTGCCAAGTCAAGGTCACCTGGAGCAGGTAACACAGGAACATGTCCAGGAGGTTTTGGATGTCTCCAGAGAGGAGATTCCACACCCTCCGTTGGAAACTGTTCCAGTGTTCTGCTGCCTTCAACATAAAGAAGATCTTCCTCCTGTTGAGGTGAAACTTCTTGTGTTTTAGTTTATGGTCAATGCCTCCTATCCTGTCACAGAGCACTACTGACAAGAACTTGGCACCACCTTCTTGTCACCCCCCACTGAGATATTTTTGCATATTAACGAGATCCCATCTCTGATTTCTCTTATCCAGAATAAATAGGCCAAACTCCTGCAGTCTCTCCCAATAAAAGTGATGCACCAGACCTCAAATCATCTTTGTGTCCTCTGCTGGACCTGTTCCAGTAGCTCCATGTGTTTCTTGTGTTGAGGAACTCAGAACTGGACACCCCACCCCATAAGTGCCTCTCCAGGGCTGAGTAGAGGGGCAGGATCACCTCCCTCAACCTGCTGGCCACACTCTTCCCCATGCACCCCAGGATACCACTGGCTCTCCTGGCTGCAAGGTCACACTGCTGGCTCATGGCCAGCTTGTCACCCACCAAAGCTCCCAGGTCCTTCTCCACAGAGCTGCTCTCTGGTAGGTCAGCTCTCATCCTCTGCTGGTGCTTGGGGTTATTTCTCCCCAGGTGCAGGACCTTACACTTTCCTTCATTAAACCTCATCAGGTTTCTGTACACCCAACTCTCCAGCCTATCAAGTCATGGAAGCCTAGGATTACTCTTTGCCAATATAAACTGAGGCAAACATTGAGCATCTTAGCTTTCCTGTAGTCTTTAGTACAACAATTCCTGTCCTTTCAGCAGCAAACCTGTGTTAACCTTGGTCTTCCTCTTGTTGAAAGTATTCTTTTCTCTTACTAAGTGTTGCCCTTGACATTCCTCACCAGTTTTAACTCCAGCTGGGATATGGCCTTCTTACTTCAATCCTTGGAAGCCTGGACAGTGTTTCAGTGTTATTACTCATAGTTCCACATCGAGCTAGCCTGGCCCCTGGCCATGCCGGCCTGTTCTGTGTAGATCAAGATGGATCATTCTGGTGCTTTGAGGAGGCTGCCCTTGAAGATTTTATCTTCCAGGGCAGACTTCAAGCTTTCACACATGCCAACTGCCTAAACCTACTCTCCTGATACACAGCATCTTTACGTTGGTAATACCTTCCTTTTTTCCCCCGAATGCTAACACATGGACACTGCAGCAGAGGCTCCAAGTCTCAGACTCTTGTTCAGTTCTGCTTTATCTGAATAGTGAATCCAGCACAACATCTCTTGTAGTTTGGACACTCACCATCTTGAACAAAAAATAATTACAGTTGTCCAGCATAATCTTCTGTGTAGCACCAGTCAGAGAATTTCATGCTTGACTCCAGGGTAGAGCCTAGTTGCTTGTCTTTGATTAGAACATCTTTTTCAGAAAAGCATTCAGTATTGATCTGAGGACAAAAAAAAAAAGTCGTGAATAAGCCAGTTTTGTGCATAGTTTTCCTTCTTCTTTAGAAGGAAGTACTTATTTTTTATTTTAATTCACCTGATTTCACCTTTCAGGTTTGGTTTCTGTTAAGCGAAAGAATCTTTTGGCTTCTTTTTTTTTTTCTGATAAAGGCACTTACATAGAAAAATCATGATAGTGTGGTAAAAATAGATGATCAAGTTTTCATATTGAGAGAACATCTTTTAATATTTTCTGCTTTCTGGAACTTGGAAGTGTAAAAAGTTTCAATAAAGAAAAAGAGCGCGACTTCTGATACATCTAAAACTTTGTCTAAAGGCTTGAGCTAGTCCATTCAGGTATTCACTGAGGCAATTCACTCATTCCTTGGCTCTATTGTATATGTAATAAGCATTACTCTGGGCCTCAGGTAAGACTTGAGCTGGAAAGTAATAGTATAACCTTATCAGAGGCAAAGAGTGTAGCTTCTGAAACAATGACTTTTACATAGTGAGTATGATAAATGAAAGCATTTTCCTCTTGTTTAAGAAACTAGGTTTTTATGAGTTTATTGTAGGATATTTAAAAGGATGGAGAAATCTTTTAATTCAGTTTGTAAATTTTATTGGCACTAGTGTTTCCATCTTTTTTTTTTTTTTTTTTTTTTTTTTTTTTTTTTTTTTTTTTTAATCCTGGGATTTATTGCTTTTTTATTTCAAAGCAATAAGAACTTGAGAGAAAATTCACAGCACAATGTGTCAGAATTTTCTGCTCAGGTATAGAAGAGTTTTTTAGTTTTCCACTTCTCCAGTTTGGCTGACATGTTAAAACTACCTCTTTATGTGTCTGTGAAAGTAGTCATTCAAAGAAGGAATTTTAAACTTCATCATTTTGAAGGGGTTTTGGCAGGTTTGGTTGTGTTTTTTTTCTTTCCCCATAAGGATCTCTGTATATTCCTTTGATTTAGGGTTTATGAAATTAATTTAGCTACAGGCTTTTAAAAATTTCCATTCTTATTCCTTATTCAGTTTATCTTTATGCAATTCCTTCCTATATTTAAGAAGCCTCTTCAGTTATTATGAACAAAAATGTTATTTTTTAAAGCAACTTTCAGGTTTGGAGTTCAATATATTAAAACTTTCACAGAACGATGGATGGCAATTTTCTGAGTGCAATTAATCTGCAATTCGAACTGATTTCATGATGTTATTGTTACAATTTAAAGTCACTGAATACTTCTAAAATTATCCATTTTTCTTTTACTTAATAATGTGAACATCGACTATGAATTTTGAATGCTGGTTTTTTTTTTTTTCCACTTACACATATTAAAAGCAGAAAGGTCAGTTTAATTTCCTGAGCTTGTTTTATTCAAATTTATCTGTTAGTTTCTTGAGTGCAGAGCTTAGCACAGTAAAGTTCCCTGTGCAGAAAAAGTCAGGTAAAACTGATGGAGCAGAATAGAAGAGTACAAGCAGTCCTGTTGAAAGATGATGTTGACTCTGAAGCCCAGTCTGGGGATTTTTGCCATCAGTGGGAAGCTGTGTTTGAAAATCAATGAATTGTCATTCCTTTCAAGAAATCAATGATGAGATCCTCTACAAACAGCAGTGGGTGGGAGAATCACTTACTTCTAGAGTGTGTGACCAGTACGCTTCTTAAGTGGAGACAGAGAAAAAATGTTGTGTGCATTTCAGTTTCTGTCAGTAATTAATTTTGCTTTCCAGTTCTCCCATATCAACTTTGATAAATTCACAGAACTACAAGTCATTAAAGACCTAAATGTTCAATGACATTAAAAATAACATTAAGGAGAAAGTGTTACCATACAGCTACATGAAATTCATTTACTAACTAAGCTTTGTTCATGTGTACTAGATTTCCAGGTAACCATCCAGAATCTCTGCAGCATCATCAGTAAGAAAGGCATTTCTATAAGGTCACACATCCATTTTCAAAGTGGCATGGCAAGTACAGGGTAAAATCTTATAAAACCAATTTTCTTTTCAATATCTACAGATGGAATTAAAATTATTACATTCAAAGAGATTTAAAACAATTGTTATGTCCCATAAAATTTTGTTTTATTGTATTTTTTTATGGATTCAAGGAATCCTTTTATTCCCATGGAACTAAAAAGATCATCAATTGTCATGAATACCAAAAAGCTTGAAAGAACTTTTTCCCATTTGACCCAGTCCACATTCCATGGAGCATTTCATTATGAAAATATAGCTGTAACTTACTGAGAATTTTTTATCCTTTTCCTAGTGCATATCCTTTTATACAGCACCTGCAAATGGGTGTTGATTATGTTGGACTGAAGGACAGGATATTCTCTTAAAAAACAGCAATGAATTGGCCAACTGAATTTTCAACTGTCACAAAGAAGTTTCTGCAGCTACCACAAAATAATCCCCAGTTTTATTGCATCTGTGAAAAACATTATGTTGGCAAGACCTCTCTGCTTCAAACACTTAACTTTACTTTGTCACTTAAATTATCCATCAAAAATGGATAATTCTAATGAGTGCCCTTTGATGTCTTTTTCTTCTTAAACTTGAGAATTTCAGCATGTCAAGGTGACTTCAAGGAGGAAATGCACTTAAATTATTGTTCATTTGAAGGGCTTTTCTTGTGGACAGCATGATTATCTCATCTTGTCGGGGAGGTGGCCAGGGGTTAGCTTTTGTTCTGTTTTTGTCTTTTTTCCTCCATCTCCAGTTTCTTACTCATTCTCTGCCAGAATACAAATCAAGGCAATGATGTGTGTTGGATAAAATGTCCATCACCTTTCTGGTGTATGTCTCTGTCAAGCTATAATAAAGCAGAGCTGTTTGTAACATTGACATGAATGCAGTATTGGTGCAATCAAACTGTGGTAGCAAATAATGTGAGTGTATGATTTTCTCAATTCCAAGCTTAAGGGTGAGAAAAAAAATAGAACCTGTTAGGTAACAGCTAAAAGAAAATGTCCCACAGTCCAGGTTTTCTAATCCAGACACTGAACTGCTTTATTTAGATACAGGTGTCCATGTCAAGTGTCTTTGGATGCTCTTCTAAGACCTCAAAAATTATGATTTTACTTTGTTAGTCATAGGTCTCTCATTTTATTTTGAGCAAGCCATTTAGGTGCTCTTACTGACTTTATGGTAGTGTAAATCTCCCAGTAATTTCAGTATTTTAGGTATTTTGTATCTTATGATCTGCATGTAAAACTGGTATTTCTACTCAACTATGTGCCATTTAAAGTAATATTCAGACATTTGTTGATAAATACATAACAAAAGTAGATAACACAACAAAACACTAAGCAAGTAATCTAAATTGCCATGCAATTCTGTATTTGTTACCTTGAGATAGGCACAGACTACATTCCTGAATTCTGAAGCTTCAGTTCCCAATGTTAAGTCCCAAGCTAAGAATCCTTAAAGCCTTGCTGGCACCTCCAGTGTTTTAGAAAACTGTATCCATCTTAAATGGAAAAGTGAACCAGAGAACAACAGCTGCAGTTTGCATGACTAGATTTGG
>VZTT01059747.1:3661-24469 GCA_013400855.1 Buphagus erythrorhynchus | reverse complement strand
GGCATTGTGTCCTGTGTGCAACATAATGTTACTATTGCTGTGCTACCATGATACAGATTTAATTGTAAATATCCACACGGCCCTCACCCTATACACAGCCAGCTGACTTTAAGAGGTAGTGTCTACTCACTAGGTAAAACCGGACTGTGGTTAGCCCTTTCCTGGGGCAAATTGCAGCTAATTGATTGCAAGGAAAAGATGCGCGATTCCGACGCGGCACCTCCCATACATTCATTGTCACTTGTTCATTCCTTGACAAGGAAGTTATAGTTTCGAAGGATTCATCTGCAGCCAGTCCAGACCTGTAAAGTCACACGTGCTGAGGAAAGGCTTGCTCACCCTTCTGGCCCCCTTTGCCTGTCCCCTCCCAGTGACATCTCAGGTTTTGGAGCACGTAGAGGCGGCTTCTCCCTTTGTTGACCCCCTGTGTCACATGCAGCTGGCCACTGTTATCAGCTCTTTCCTGGGAACAACGCTCTGCGTAGGTCCTGCCTTATCACAGGCTTTTCCAGCATGATTCCCATGTCTTGCAAAATCTGATTGCAACACGTTCAACAGCTCTTCTTACTGCAGTGTTATTGATGTTCCTCTGAACAGATGCAACTAGTATGCCAGTTGGGATGTAAACATAGTCCTGACTCCATTTACACAAATTTCTATCTATCTTTGAGTGGAAAAGGCAGACGAGCTTGAGAGGAGTGTAATGTTAGTCAGTGTGTGCACTGAACTCAGTACAATGCAATCCCCATTCTCAAAGATCATGGGAAAAGTTTGGTACTTTTTTTGCTCACTCAGTGCAGAGCATTTTCGATTGTTTCCCTTCAAAGCAATGTCATTTTCTGTGCATGTCATTCACTTACTAATGCAGTCCTAGCTTATATTTTTCAGCAATTCTTTTCCTTGTTAATCTTTCATATATGCATGGGTGGAGTACTCATGGTAACTCAAACCTGTCCAGCAAGAAAGAAGTCATTGCATGGAAGATGTATCAATCTCCATTACACATTTAAAATTGTAACTGACAAGGTATTCTGGAGTTTCAGAGTGATTCCAAGAATTATTCAATGGCATCTTATTAAACTTTTATTTAGAAAAAACTTATTAGATGATGTTACTCTATTTTCTGAAGAAATGCGCTAATTTTATCAGGCACAGGATATGGTCTTTTATACTGAGATTATTGTGTCTGGTTAATTCACAGTTCCAAACTAAAAAAATTCAAGCTCTTGTTCTATTGTTTAATTGATTTATTTCTTGTTGAATTCAAAGGTTAGGAGAAATATTTTTTATTGTTATAGCAACATGATAAGCACCAAATACTCCAAATGATTCACTTGTTGGGAAATGTCAACCTCAAGCATCTTTGTATTTTTAAAATCAAGTTTTTAGACATAATGTTGAACTGGTATTTTTTCTCATTGCTTTCATTTTTCAAGTTATGCATAGAAATAAATGAATTTTCATTAAAATATGTATCAACTTGGACTCCCTGCATAGTTTTTTAAGCTTGTTATGGAAATAAAAGTTATGCATAATTAAAATTAGATAGTAAAAAAAAAATGAAACCTTGCCAGAGCTTTAAATTTGCAAAATGATCCAGTAAGAAAGCCAAGAAACACAAGAATGCCTAAAGTAGAAAACAGCCTTGTAAAATAGAAGCAGCAATTGATTTTATGAAAAAAAAAAGCCTATTTGTTGGAACATCTCTGTGTTGACAAGTCATGAAATATTATGATCAGAAATGAATTGACTAAATTGATATATATGCTATGTTAAGAATAATCTGATGAAATATTTAATTTAAAAGAATATTACAACTTATAGGATAAACATCTGTTTCTGAAATATATTAAAAAACCTGTGAAAGATAATTACACTTCTAGGACAGAAAAGGATAAAATATGCCATTAAGTTATAATTCTAATAGAACTGTAGCAGTTCAATAAAAAATGGAGTCAAATTCCTCCATGGCTTACAGAAAGAGCTGATTCTGTCTATATTCATGAATGGCCTGTCAGATGTCTGGGATGAAATTACATTAAATATTTTTTTTGAGTAATTGCACCAGAATATGGGAATGGGACAGGTCTTGTATTCTTTTTCAGAGTTTGCTTTTTTGCCTTGCTGTTTTATAGCACAGGACAAGTGGTCCCCCCTGGGCTATCAACAGAGCTTGGACCCCTTTAAGAGGACATGTCTCACTGACTTTGTTCCTTAGTACATTGGACTGCCCTGGTCTATTAACATCTATGACTCACTTGTGTCTATGACCCTGTTTAACATATTTTATAATAAATTCTTTAGTGAGCTGAAGTTGAACTGCTCTAGACAACCTCTATTAGCATGAATCATTATTATCTAAACACTCAAAGGTAGAACTGGATCTATGCTGTCTGGTTTCAGCATAGCCAAACCTAGCTTGCAAACGTATTCTAGCCTGGAGCTCTATCACTGAAAAACAAACTTGAATTTTCTATGCCAAAACCAGTATTCATTAGTCAATCTTGAATTACAAATCCTAGCTTGCAATGAGGAATTGAGAGAAATAAATGTTTCAATAAAAATAAACACTAAAATTGTTTGAGAAATAATGTTAGTGATTTTCAAGGTGTTGCTTTATCCTTGCAACATGAATGTTCCAGGCAGCCCTGATTCTCCCACCAAAAAAAAAAAAAGGTATGGAAGAGCTGTAGCATATCGAGAGAAGACCAATAAAGAAGATCAAAGGTATGAATGACTTCCAGGGGAGGAACAATTATACAGGCTAGGAAACTTTAGCCTGGAAAGCAGACCATTGAGGAGATATATGATAAATTCATAAAAAATTGGGAGTGGTGTGGTAAGGGTGAATAGGCATCACTTGCTCATTGTGTCTCACCATGGCAGAAGTAGAGATATCAAATTAATCTGTAAGTGGTTGGTTCAAATGAAACAAAATGAGGTGGTTTTTTCATGTAGCATGTGTTAATGTTAAGCAGTACTTGTGAAAGGGTTTTTTGAAAGTTAAAGATTGCACAGGTGGAAGGCCAAACTGGAAAATTTCATGGAACAGATATCTGTAGGGTCACAGAGTACATGTGAGCCCATGAACTGCCTATGTTGCAGGCAATCAGTCTGCTGCAATGCTTGGGAGAAGCACAACTACTCACTTGCCCTGTTTTCATAATTTTTCACTTGGTACCCTGTTCTATCCATCATCTTGGCCTGGTTTCTTTTTTTATTAATTGATCATCTTGAATATTTAAACAACACATATGCACTTTTTTGTGTACCTACCCAATAATTATGAGTTTGTGTCTCAAGATTACTTCCTGAAAAACATTGCAGAAAATCTGTCAGAATAGAAATAAAATACGAATGAATATAGTGTGATCTGCATTTCAAAATTAAATAAAACATAAAACACTAGTCCAAAAGTTTGTAGCTTAAATATGCATCTATAGTTTTACTAAGTCTTCCATTATAGTATAAAACATTTAAGACATTTTAACATTGCTGTGAAAATGCATTATCTTTCACCATCAATGAAATTAAGTACCAAAATATATTTTTAAAAGTCATTATACTGGAAATGGAAATACTATGTAATGAGGACTGGGAAAGCAGACAATTATAGGTTGAAGAATCTGACCTGTAATACAGGTAGTATTGCTAACTATTATTTGGACCTCTTACATTATTCGCTTGCTTGAAAATCTAGTGAAATATAGTCTGTTTTCAACCAGGGTCTTAATCATGAGATATAACAATTAAGTATGTGTTTTACTTGACAACTTCATAGTAGAAAATTTGACATTTGGGTATGCCATTGAGAGACCTCAGTGAGGAACTGTATGGGAAGGTATTTATTTGTTTCTGGTAGATCTCCTTTATTTATCTGACAGGTGAAACCACTCTGCAGTTGAAAGCAGAAAACTGGAGTGCAAAACTGATACTGGTTTTAAACTCATAGTTAAGCACATTTCTCTGGTCTGATGATTTCATGTTTTTCTTTTTTTTGAGGGATTTGGGATGGAAAAGGGGACAGATTACATGGACATTTAACCCTGCCCCACGGGATGTCCTGTCTCTAAATTGGAAAGACACATGGATGGACGGACTGCTCAGTGGAATTGGCTGGAAAGAGCTGTGGTGAACATCTCTATGGCCAAGTGGAGACCAGTGATGAATGGCATTCCTCAGGGGCCATCACTGGGACCAGCACTGATCAACATCTTTGTCAGTGTCAGTGTCATGGACAGAGGGATTGAGGGTACCCTCAGCAAGTTAGCTGCTGACACCAAGCTGTGTGGTGTGGTCAGCACGCTGCAGAGAAGGGATGCCATCCAGAGGGACATGGACAGGTTTGAGAGGTTGGTCTGTGCAAACCTCGTGAAGTTCAACAGGGCCAAGTGCAAGGTCCTGCACCGGGGTTGGGGCAATCCCAAACACAAATACAGGCTGGGCGGAGAACGGATTGAGAGCAATCTGAAGAAGAAGGTTTTGGGGATGTTGGTTGACAAGAAATTCAACATATCTCAGCACTGCACGCTTGCAGCCCAGAAAGCCACCATATCCCGGGCTGCATTAGAAGATCTGTGGCCAGCAGGTCAGGGGAGGTGATTATCTCTCTAATCTGTTCTTGTGACACCCCACTTGGCATATTACATTCATTTATGGGGTCCCCAGCATAGGAAGGATGGGGACATAATGTAGCAAGTCCAGAGAAAGGCCACAAAGATGATCAGAAGGGTGGAGCATCTCTTCTATTAAGAGAGTGTAGAGAATTGGTGTTGTTCAGCCTTGAAAAAAGAATACTCCAGGGAGACCTTATAAGAGCCTCCCAGTTAGTGAAGGGGGCCTACAAAAGAACTGGAGAGGGATTCTTTATAACGGCATAGGACAAGAGGGAATGGCTTCAAACTGAAAGAGAGTAGGCTTAGATTGCTTAGAAGTAATTCTTTACTGTGAGGAGACACTAGGACAGATCGCCCAGAGAAGTTGTGGATGCCTCATCCCTGGAAGGGGCTGGCCAGGTTAGGTGGGGTTTAAGATCTCATCTAATACCTTAAAGATCATCTAGCTCCAGTTCCCCTTCCACTGGTATGGTGGACAGAGTCTCTGCCAGTGGCAGGGAGACTGGAACTAGATGATTTTTAAGGTGTTTTCCAGCCCCAACTATTCTATGATTGGATGATAATTCAAGAGGGTCAGTGGTGTGTTTGTAAAGGAAATGAGAATCCAACCAGCAAAACACATGAATGTCATTGGGAAAGTTGACACTTTTGCAGAAGTGAAAGCAAAGGACTTATACCTCCTTTGCTTCTTACTTTATTTGAGTAAGAGGGAAGTATTTGCCTTGGTAAAAGGACTAAAAATCAACAGTAGCAAACAGATGAGTATATCTGTTCAATAGTAATAGAATATATGAAACGAGATGTCAACTGGTATTTCTAGCACTGCTACTCAGTAAACAGCAGTTTCTTTCCTAGAACTTTCTCCTGCCATTGGGCCCCATAGCATCCCCAAATGACCTAGTAGGAAGTGTCAAAAAAATCTGACTAGGCTAATCAAAGACTTCTGACTGCTCAAGAGGGCAGCACCTGGGACAAGATGGAGTATTAGCCTCTTGGGGAGATGCTGGAGGGGAAGGACTGTTCACTCCCCAAAGAAACAACAATTTCAACAGTCACACCTCTAATGTGCCTTTTCTCATATTTTGCTCATATTATCCAACTATAAAGAAAGCATAAGTTAAGACCCAGTCTGTTTACAATAGAATAGCATAAATTAACAGGAAACAGTCTCGAAAAGTAACAGAATCAAAAAGTAACTGCAAATGTCTGAGTAGCTGGTTTTTTAAGGTTTTAACATAGCTCAACTTGCACGCAGACTTGCAAGCCAGCAACTCTCATTACTGCATAAAACATAAAAATGAATAAAAATTTATTTGAGATTCAGATGGTTTGCTTTGCTATTAATGTTTGTATTCAATAATAGTTTTACTTTCTGAATTTAGTCCTAAACTGACTGTCCTTTGCAGCTCAGAAAATTACTTTTGTTTTAGCCTCATCAATAATATTTTATAACTGACACTGAGTGACATATTAAAGCACAGTTCTATTCAATGGGAATATTCCACTCTGCACAGAAAGAATGTGTAAACATAAGCCCCCTAATTGACAACATATTCTAATAAAATTATCTGTTCTATATTATCTCATTTTCTGTGTTCTTTCATCATATCAAAATTGGAGGAAATAAAACAATGGACCAGCTATAATACAGCACACTGCCTCAAACTGTCAAGCAAGAAAAACTGCTGTCATCAAAATAAAACCCAGCAAGAGTGGTCTCTTATTTTAAGTAGATTGATCATCACCAAAAAAAAAAAAACTCCTACCAAAAGTTATAAGACAAGACTGTCAATCAAGAGGAGTGTTTCATTATTCTCAAAAAAGTCAATAGACAGATCTGTGAAAGCACTGGTTTATGAGAAATTAGTGAAAGTTAGTTTATTATTTATTAATTTTTTATTAGTTTATTTTTTATTAGTTTCTTAGTATATTACTAGTTTATTAGAAATTAGAAATTTATTTACTACTTTATTAGAAATTAAGGGGAAAAGTGTAGATAAAAGAATCATCTGAAGTTAGAGTTGGGCTTTTCTCTATGCAGGGGAAGTTTGGTGGAAAAGATTAAGAGGTTGTTTCAGTAAAAGGTGGCATGAAGAGATGAAGTAATAATTTAGAAGACAGGTGATTAAGTGAAGCAGAGCAAGTTGAAGGCAGAGGAGTATTGAAGAGAGACTTTGATAAATCAGAGGGCTGGGCAATCACCAAATGTGTGAAGTTTACAAAGGGAAAGAAAGGGCTAGATTCTGCACCTGGGATGCACACACAGACTGGGTAATGAGATACTAGAAAGAAATATGGTGGAAAGGAAGCTGAGGGTCCTGGTCCATGGCAAGTTGAACATGAGTTAGCAGTGCCCTGGCAGCCAGGAGGGCCAACCCTGTCCTGGGGTGCACCAGGCACAGCATGGCCAGCCAGGCAAGGGAGGGGATTGTCCTGCTCTGCTCTGAGCTGGGGCAGCCTCACCTCCAGTGCTGGGGGCAGTTTTGGGTGCCACAATATAAAAAAGACATGAAGCTATTAGAGTGTCCAAAGGAGGGAAACGAAGATAGTGAAGGGCCTTGAGGGGAAGCCATTTGAGGAGCAGCTGATGTCACTTTGGCATTTCCCCCAGGGGAAGAGGAGACCCAGGAGAAACCTCATTGCAGTCTACAACATCCTCATGAGGGGAAGATGAGGGGCAGACCCTGATCTCTTCTCTGTGGTGACCAGTGACAGGACTAGAGGGAATGGTCTGAAATTGTGTCAAGGAAGTTTTAGACTGGACATGAGAAAAAGATTCTTCATGCTAGGAGTGGTTGGGCACTGGAATAGGCTCCCCAGAAAAGCAGTCACAGCACCAAACCTGCCAGAGTTAAAGAAGAGTTTGGACAACACTCTCAGGTACATGGTGTGGCTCTTGGGGTGTGCAGAGCCAGGATTTGGACTTGATCCTTGTGCATCCCTTCCAGAATATTCTGCAATTCTTTGAAATGTGTGGAGGAAGGGGATTCTAGGGAACCAGAACTGCAAATGGATGGGTGAGTCATGTTAACACTGAAGAAGCCTGAGTTAACACATTATGAAAATGGGAATCATAAAAAAATGTTGAGAGAAAGAAAATCGGCAAGAATGATTTAGAAAAATATTTGTAATGCAGGAAAATAGGCAACCAAACCTTTCTGAAAGTTTTAAATAGGGAAAAAATGTGGCTGATTGTATAAGAAGCTAAACTAGAATGAAAATTTCCCCTCCTCAGGTTCAGGTAACATTGAGTAAACAGTAAAGTGGTAGTGACTGTAAGATAAGATAGATCACTGAATTTCTATTTTAGAAGGACACCTGAAATAACTCCTCATCATAGAAGCCAGATGAGAAGAATCTTTTCCTCTGTCCCCTTTCTTCCTCTGGCCACTTTGATGCACCTCAGAGTTGTTAGACCTTATGTCACTTCCAGCATAGGTGAATTCTGTAGGTCTGCTACTCCAGGCAAATCAAGTTCTCAGGATATAAACACTTAACAAATCAGCCCCACTGAAATCAGAAAAAAAATATTTACTTAGGAATTTATGACTTCCTCAATTCCAACTTCTATTTACTATCCCAGACAGAAGCCACACTTACCGAGGAAAATCAAATAGACAAAAAAAAATTGCATATATACTCTAAATCTTGCTTTTCCCAATTGTTAGCCCAGGAGGACTGAAGTTCTTCAAGGACTATTGTGCCTCTCTGTGTGACAAAAATCCTCTGAGCAACACCTTCCTCTCACATGGAAATATAGTCTCCCTTTAAAAATCACTATTTCAATATCAGTGGTCAAGGACATGTTTCTGGCTTTGTCTTGTAAAAAGCTTCAGTGACTTGTGAAGAATTTATTTACTATTAAGAGTAAAAGAGTCATTATTTTGTCGTCTTGTTTGTATTTCTTTACAAAGCTGTATTACAATTAATCAATATCCTGCTACAAAAATATACTGATTGCTGGGCATATACCATTACCACAAATTATAGCAGAAATTCTATGGTCTTGTAATGCACACTTTAACTACATCTTGTTGCAGTAAGTATTAGAAGAGGTTTATTACAGTAACTGAGGGAGACAAACCTGTGCGTGTTCCTCCCAAAGGTGTATTATTTTTCCATGAATTAAAGCAATGTAAACAAAGAAGGGATCAGTTTTCTGCAGTGTCACTGAGGTTATAATTAAAGGACAATGAACAACACATCTAATTATTAGGAGATGGGAACTTGATAACTTTGGGGAAAGGCCCTCTCTGATGTTTTGCTTACAACAACTAGTTGGACTCAGTGAACCTGTGAATGTATTTTATAGCCTTATATTATGAATGTCAACTCTGAGCTTATCGCCATTTAGTCAGACTGCAGACAACACAGACAAAGATTTGTTCAAATATGTCAGCCCTTTGAATATCAAGCAGATTCCGACTGCTTATTAAAATCCTGTCACTCTTTGGCTCTTATGAAAGGAATGAAATAGTTTTACTGGGTTATTTAATCACTGAAAATATATCACTGTTCTCCTGCATTACCTTAAATTCATTGCTATCTCCTTTCCATCATAGAATGGTTTGGTTGGCTAGGGATCTTATAGATTATTTAGTTCCAACCCTCATGGCCATGGGCAGGGACATTTTTCACTAGACCAGATTGCTCAAAGACCATCCTGGCCTTGAACACTTCCAGGGACGGAGCACCCACAACTTCTCTGGGCCAGTGTTGAGGTTCTCATCACCCATACAGTCCAAATCCTTCTCTTCAGAGGTGCTCTTAACCCATTCTCTGCTCTGCCTATATTTTTACTTGGGACTGTCCCAGCCCAGGTGCAGGACCTTACAATTGGCCTTGAATGTATGAGTTTCATGTGGGTTCACTCTTCAGGCCTTCTGGCTGGCATCCCTTCCATCCAGCATGTTGACTGCACCACACAACTTGATGTCAGCAATCTTGCTGAGCATGTGCTCGATCCCGTTGTCCATGATACTGACAAAGATGTTAAACAGCACCCATCTCAATATCAAACCCTGAGGAATACCACTCATCACTGGTCTCCACATCTAGCCATTGACCCCATTATGGATAATTCCCAGGCCTATTAATAAATTTTAAAAACAGAAGTTAGTAGTTAAGTTTGTATGGTCTTAAATCCACATTTATTACACATGGAAGGAGTACAACTGCTAAGCTGCACTAGTGATGGGAATGAGCAAATTGTTGGTAGATAGTGTGGGATGATTTACAAGATTAAAGTTCTTATGTTAAGTGTTTGAAAATGAAAAAAAATTATGTATCAGGCAATTTAAAAACCATTCCTAATAATGATGAGTCTCTGAGACATCATTACGTGGTGTTGCAAACCAATTAAGTGTTCAAGCCAGCAAAGCCCTGGATAGATCACTGGATACACAAATCAAACACACATGATTGACACTGGTCAGCCAATGTGTTTCATGGAGTGAAACTGATGGAAAAAAGATAGTATCAATGATGGAAGGAAGAAGGTGCTGCTTGAAGGGGTGGTTAATGCAGCCTTCTATGATTAATTTAAAAATCCTGCTCTGATGACAAAGGCAGAAGGAGCATTTCTATTGAGTGACACCAGAGGCACAGAGCCACTCACTTCAGAGATGTGCAGAAAATAGATGCCAGAAGAAGAACTTACATTTGATGGGTGTGTTTGCCTTCTGTAGTTTACTGGTGTACAGAATCAATGGAATAACTAGGCAGAAATCAGCTCCCAAATTTCATTGTCAACAAAGAAAAAAGCTACAGGACCTTGTTTCTGCTTTTACCACCATATGAACTTCAGAGCTGAGCAGTCTGGTATTCAAAAAGCCTCACTCATGGCAGGTTTACTTTTTAAATTTCTGTTTCTGTCTACACCAATTAATCTATATGAATTGGTATGGAATATCATTTGTTATTATGATCTTTCTGTAATTATGGATTACCTACATTATTTTAAAATCTTAAAAAAGGCAGGATATACAATATGGAAATACTATTTATGCAAAAAATTTCCCCCAGGAACCAAAGAGGTAATTTAAGCCTTGATGGTACAGACCTTTTCCACCGTTTGATTAAGAATATCAACATATAATCTTTGGAGATTAATAAATAAGCTTTTGAGAGTAATAATTACTGGTTGGAATAAGTACAGGAATATCTGATGCCCTTTGATTATTTTTAACTTTATTGGTTTTTTTTGTTTTTTTTTATCGTAGGAACAACAATAATACAAAAAAATGTTATAACACCATAAAAAGTAAAATAACTCCACTGAAGAGCTCTGGACCATGTTGTTAAACAAAACTAAAGTAGTGAGGTGGTCAGAGACAAACATGCCATGTTTCTTAAAAGTGTTATTTTCTCTGAACAATATGCTTATTATATCTAACTTAACTGAGAGGGTACAAATAACAGTGACAGGGAACATGTGAAAAATGTAGGTCTGAGAGTTTCTGGCTTTTACTACTTGTTGCTTTGAAAAGGGAAAATGTAAATGAATCAAGTTCCATCTTGTACAGATGATAAGGCCCTTCAAGCAATTGCAAAGAGTAGGAGGTGTTGACAAGTGATATCTGCACGAGTGCCACTGGGAGAACTTGTATTGCTATTTGATTTGGACAGTGATAGGGGAATAAAATTTTCTTCATTATTATTCAGACTAATTCAAAATATTAGTACTGACCAAATGTAATTGTTGCAATTGTTTGAGCTAATGAAGCTCTGTTCTGTGATTGTCCAAACATTTTTGTGTTTATTACGTGGGGAAGTCAAGAAAAAGGTAACTCCTTATGTCGCAACGTCTCTTATGTTAATGTGCAAACACACAAGCCAAATATCATACACAATATGTGCAAATGACAAACATCTAATTTGTATTGACAGTTATCACAATTATTTGCACAAATTAATGTCACATACATATGCATAATTAGTTACATTCAATAACCAATTTGTTTCCAGATTGAAGTGTGCATTTTCCGTGTGCATTTTCCATATGCAACACCACATCTGAACAATTTGCTATTTTCCAGACACTTTCATGTTTTTGATCTCCATGATAAGCATTTTCCTTCCCCAAATAATATGCAGAGGTGTATTTCTAAAGACAAACAGCTGTTGTTTTGTCCTGTCTGTATGTCACCTAGAGGAAAGTCATCATTGTGGAATCTTCTATCTTCTCTCATAGTATAAAGTATATATAAATATATAAATAATATACTCAAAGTGCTGTGAATCTTCTTTCTTGCACTCTACAGTCATCAAATCCCAGACACATACAGTTTTCCTCCTACAGTGGAAACAACAGGCAATTAGGCTATGCCCAGAGTAATTTTCAAAAATAATTTAAACTGACGATGGGAATTATTTTTTTTTTTTCCCTGAAACCATCATAGGCGGTATGGCAGCGATACCGAGGATGTGAAAAGAAACCGCAGTAAACAGAGAAGAAGCACTGGGCGAAGTTGCAGCCACTTGCTGGATCAAAGTCGCGCTTCAGTCTCCCAGCGGTGCTTTTGCCCCTGGCTGTGGTCCAGGAGAAAGGCCCAAGGGAGCGAGCGAGCTCCCTGGCGAGTCACGGCGTCTCTCCAAGCAGGCGTGACATCTACAAAATCAGACTTGGCCTCACCCTGCCTGAAAGCAACTCTCTGCCCAAGCTAGGAGTATCTGAGTTAACTTCTAAACTCAGTACCAAGCCCATTTTTAATTGGCAAGGTAATCGTGTGAAAATGCTGACTGAACGTCACTCGTAAGTACCAGCCTTTTAGTTAAGCACATTTGTAGGTGGGGCATACATAAGCATAAAAAGGCCTGAGGACAAGTTGGAAATGGAGCTCTGGCAGCCACGTTGTCCCCAGATTACAGTTTATACATGATGTTCACCAAACCTACATAAACTTTGCAAACTCTATGGTCTGGTAAATCCCATGAAATCCAGTGCTTGAGAAACTTGGTTTTCCCTTGATATTTGCATGGTGAATCCACATCTGTGACTTTTCATTGTATTTTGCACACCTCTATAGGACTGTAATTAGGTTGGATTAAAATCTGAACTAGAAGTAGAATAAAATTCTAAATTCTGTGTAATTTCAAGCTAAAATCTCAAATTAGGTCAATAAAGCAAATTCCCCACATCTTCACGTTTGGGTCATAGAGAGGTCTTTGAAGTCAGTTGTGTTACAATCCTCTAAAACAGTGTTAATGGCCCAATTCTAATTTAAAATCCAGTTTTATGGCATTCCTTTCATTTCCATGATGTTTGTTTCTCATTTGCAAAGTCAGATTAGAATCAAGTCCAATGAGGTTTGCTGCAGAAGGTCAGATAAGACTGAAAAAGTATCTCCGGGCCTTTTTTTCCTATGAAAACAAGTCTTCTAAATCATGTTGATTCTCGCAAAAAGTATCAGGAATGATTATTAAACAGCAATAGTATTGTCTTAATTTTACTTTTTTGGTTTGCATCTTATAGGATGAGCTTAAGTCCTCCAGAGACATCTAAGGTTGTAAAAGCAGCAGTACCAAATTAAATCACAGCTGGCCCAGTTCCCTCTCTGATAATGGCCAATAATGGATCCAGGGGAGAGTATATGAACAAGGTAGGTATAAAGTGGCACGTTCCTAACGAGCTTGTACAGCCTACAGCAATCTTTGGCACAATGACTTCCCAAGGGAAAACGTGACATGCTTGTTTCTTACAGCAGAGTGCAAATCAAGAGTAATCGCATTGAAATTTTGTGGAGTTATAAAAGGGTACACAACCAACAACAATAGGTGTATTTTTTTTTTCCTGTAGACCCAGGTAAAACAATTGATTTTAATATCTTTCTGCCATTGCAAATTTCAAATTATGTTTAAAAATATGACATTCTCATGAAAAATACCTCCTTACCTTATGGTAATACTAACACAGCTAGAAAAATATATACTTTTGAAAGATAAATGATAATTATATTGAAATATGCTAGCAGTAACTACATTTGAAATCAAATTATTGATAAAAGAAATAACATTAAAATATCTTTAATATTAATCATATTTATGTTCCAACCATAACTTATATTGTAAATTTAGAAACAGTGTTTTTTTTTTTTTTTTTAAATAAGTACACTGAATGAGATTTTTAGACACATCTGTTATTCACTAAGAAGGTTCATGATCATTTACTGTCCATATAATGCCCCAGGTGCAGATTGCGTGGATGGAGCTTTGCAAATACAAATTTAGACAACGTTCCCGCCCTGAGAAATTTGGAGCCTATTTTGAACAACTGCAACACTAATAATTTAAGGATTAGGCACAGGAATAGGTGTAAAGAGACAGAGAATGTTAAAAAGGGTACCTGAAGGAGATGAGATTTAATAGGACATTCACAGATGGAGCAAACGCGTTCTCAGAAGAAATAACTCTCGTGCAAAATTTCTTCAAGATATTTTTTGAAGGACAGTGAAGGCCTTCACAAAATACAGGAGATAAGAGCTGATGTGCATATGAGTTGTTCATAACCAAAAATGATGGTTTCCTATGACCTGAGTTTCTTTCCATTTTGCATAAAACTGGGCTGGCAAATAAGTTCCTGAATTTATAGCTTTTGCCTTCCCCAAACTAGTAAGGATTGCATGACTACAATTTTAATTTGCTGTAATCTGACCACTTCTATTTACAACCTTCAGGCCAAATTTGAGTGATTGCAGGGAAACCCACACTTTTCTAGAAATGAGAGACCAAAATTGCAGGGCAGTCCTAAACCAGCTCTTCCCTCAACAAACATGCATTGGGGCTTGCACACCCCCTAGTTTTTTTCTTGGCTCTCTTTGTGAATTCTCTGTCCCTGCTTAGAAGGGGTTGGTTGTGCCTGGTGACCTGTGGAAATGGTACAAAACAAATCCTTTGCCCAAGGGCCTCAAGGTTCTTCAGGAATCATTTGGGTTTTGTCATGGCTAATCTGCAGAACAGCTTGGACATGGACTCGGCAAAACTCTATGTGCTTGGGCAGCAAGAATTTGGTACTAAACGTTTAAATCTTTGCTATCTTATTCAGCACCTGTAAATCACTTTTCACCTCAAAATATAATGCTGACCACAATTCCTGTTTTTGTGCCATGACATTTATGACTTCAGAGTTTTAGAGAGTAACCCATTTAAAAAATAATCTAAACCTGTGATTTTTTTCATGTTACAATCTCCTTACTTCTCAACGTTAGAAATTGATCTTGATTTTTTTTTAGCTAATATGCAAGACACTTGCAGTCAGGTGAGACTCTGCCAAAAGTCTTGTGTAACATCAGAAAGAAAACTTGTAACTTGCTAGTTTAAAAGTATAATTTCACTTTTTAATTTTTTATTAGCAAACTAATTTTACATGATTAATTGAGTGACTTAGGTTATTTTTAAAGGTATACAGAGAAGGAAGGAAATCCCGTAGTTAAGCAAAATACAGAACAATAATAAACAATCTCCTGAAATGCATTTTGTTGGATAGGTATGAGAAACAGAACAAATGCAAGCAGAAGCACATACCTATCATGTTAATGAGCTACATTTACAAGCTAGGGGAAGGGTATGCAATACTGTACAGTGTACTATGTACTTGTAGTCTTTTGCTTTTGCTTTTCAGTATTTTATTGCTGTCTCTGGATACTTAAAAAAAATACAGCATGAAATTACGTAATTGTAAATCATAACTGGGCAACAATATAAAGCTGAACCCTTAGAAAAAGCTGCCATGACTGAAATGCAGTTAGTGTCATGAAAGCAAGCAGGGATCTATTAAATTATGCATTTTAACACAGCTGTCTTCAAAAGGACACAGATTAAAAGGATACAAAAAATTATACACGGAAACAGAAAAAAAAAGTAAAAACTACAAAGATATTTTGTAAATTGTGCTTCGCTGGTGCCACACAGACCACGGCTGGAAAGCTGAGATTTCTGCTAATAATAATATAGATTTATTCTTTGTTATAGTTTCATATTCATATGAAAAACAAAACAACAAAGAAATAATTTAAAATATCCAACAGCACATCACTCAGTCTCTATACTTCAGAGGATACACAAAGACTCAGATAAAATATGTTTGCTTCACAGTGCAGCCAATAAAAGGAAGGAAATATAACATAGGAAACATTTGCATTTCCCACAATATACCGTAGATATGTCTTAGAAAAAATTAATTGTAGGGTGGAAATTATTAATTTTTTGTCAGATTTTTTTAAAATATTGTATTCTTTTTTCAAATCAGATCACAAAAAAAAACAACAAAAGCAATGAGAAAAAAAAGATGAAAAATAAATAAAAATGCTGGAAAAATACAGGATTCAACTAATGGCACTGGAAATGAAGATGAACAATAACCACAGTGCCAAATGGCAAGTACAGTCTCTCCCTCTGGGCAAACTGAAACAAGCCAAGACAGCCCCAGAGCATAATCCTGTGAAGCTTTGGACCTGGCAGAGACAGTGCCTCAAACACAGGACAAAGGAGGAGCAAGAGCAGCTGCAGCATACGCCCCAGTTCTGAGAAGTGGCCTTAAACATCCTCTCTGCACTCCAACCCAACCTGGCTGTCTCTCCTAAGAACCAAAGCTGTTTCTGCAAGTCTGCAGTTGAAAAGCAAGAGCAAAGAACTAATGAATCACTCTCTCATTGAGTAGCCATAAAAGCATTATCTATGTTTAGTTAAACCACTCAAACTCTTTTTTTTTAAAAACAGATTTAAATGAGCTCCAGCCTATTCATACCTTCCCTTATAAAATTAAAGAAAACCCACAAATGGAAGTATCATCTTCTAAGCTGAGCTTAGGTCCCATGCCCAGAAACAAAAGGTTTGCCTGCATGTTCAGCTTCCCCCAGTAATTTTCTAACCCAGTCAAAACTCTTGAGTTTATACTTATATATAAAATGTATGCTTCATGTGAATCTGCAAAGACCCTCTCTTAATTACCCTGGGCTGGAGGAAGGACTGTTCATTTGACAATGGGAATGCACCAGATCTCCATAACTGAGGTCCATGCCTATAGACCTGGTTAAGTCCTGCAATTCTGGGCTCTCTCCAGTAAAGCTACAAGCTTATGGTGAGCCCTCACATTCCCAGGACTTTCCCATATGCTCGTGTTTTACTCTTTATTTTTCCTGCACTGATCCTTTTTTTTCAACACACCCAATAAGTAGGGAGAGAGATGCACAATTTTCATCATGGGGATCCAGAAAACAGGGATAATCCCATAGGAGAAAGCCAGATGGTGTCACTTCTTGTCATCTCTTTTCTGGCTCACCAGCAGGGAAAGAGATTCCAGTCAAAATGGGGATCTCGAGGAGAATTTCCAGGGGAATTAGGGGCAGGGAGCACAGGGGTCTGAGGTGGCAGGTGAACACAAAAGCTTGCAAGATGGGAGGAAGATGGGGGATAGAGATACAGCAGACTGCTGGCAGCATTACAAGTGGAAACTTCAAGGTTTCTCTAACTGTTTCTTTTCTCTGTGAAATTTTGTGATAGTGCAAGAAAGGTGGGTTTAGGTTTAGGAGTTAGATGTGTGTATCTGTGAATGTAAAATTTGAGAAGCCACCTATGCCTGGAAAATTATGACAGTAGCATAACATATATCACAAGTCTTTCTCAGGGCAGTTGTTTTATTATGTCTTCTGAAAGGTACCTATGAGACACATATTTAATTTGTGTCTCTGTCCGAAGCTAACTGAAGCTTCTTCCCAACACCAAGGAATCTAGGTGTGAATCCATGACTGGTAGATGAGGAATTAGGATAGTAATCTCCAGCATTGAAAGCAATAGGACAATGGGATATAGAAGCTAGCAAACATCTTAAAACCAAAGAAACATTTAAATATTTATAAAATACTCCTTTACCTCCCCTGGAAAATGGCTAGAACTGTATAAACTATATTGTACTTCAATGTGCATGACTTAAAGATGGTTTAAGAGTCCTACTTTAGTAACAGAATATATAATCAAGACTTTAAAAAAGGATTTCTGTCTTAAAGAACTTGTGTTGCCAGAAGGTATGTTTTCTGGCAAAGAAGTTGATTGTACAGACAGTTAACCAGGTTGTTTACTTCCACTGATTAGTGTGCAGCAACTTCATAGTTAGCAACTGGGGAATAAGATGCTACTTAAATGGGAATTTCCTGACAGTTTTCCAAAGCAGGTATCTTTCTTGATCTCATGCATATATTGTAAAAAGTTTGTATTTTGTCCAAAAATTTTGGACGTAATTAGTAGGAAATCACGAAATGATGTTTCTATGTAAATATATCTAGGTAGACCCTACTGGTCTGTGAATAGAGTTGAATCACTGAGAGAGAAATAAAGTAACACAGGATTCACTGATCTTGCTTTGTCCATTGTTCCTTTTAGTAGGAATCCATGAGTATTTTGAGTATTTCCAGACCTAATATTTGAAATACAGAAGTTTGCTAGTTATTTTTCTCACCCTTGATATGAAATAAAGAGATCAAAAGCTTTAAAGTACTAAACACAATTAGGAAATACTACAACAGATGAAATTTCCTCATGAATCTGAAATATCTGATTAAATATTTCTGGCATGTACATACTACTATTACCATTTCAAAATCTGGTCTTGCAGAAGTGAGAGGCAAGTCAAGCTTCTGTACAGTGACTACACCTACAATGAATAATTCAGTTGCAAGAGCACGTGAGTCATGTTAAGATTTCACCTGGCTGCCTATTCCCTGGGATAAAGGCTTTAGCAGATGAACAGCTACCCAGGGGAAGGTGTGGCTGCTCCCTTCCTTTTTACAAAATATAGGTATCAATGTACTCTGATTTGATTAATAAGCTCAGATATAATTAGACCAGACCATTGGTATCAAATTCCTTTGGGGGAATGGTACAGAATTGTATTCTGAGATATCACAAGAACATCCCCCAATAGCTTATTGGAACTATAATTAGTCTCACTAAAAAATGTGGCACAATTGCCCTCAGATGGTGTCCAGCCCTTGTCCTGCACTAGAGAAGGTAGCTGGGGACAGAAGAGCTACAGAAGAGACATCTCACATTTCCAGTGAAAGGCAAAATCAAACAGAAGGAGCACTTGAATACTCCTCCTGGGAAAGATGGCCAAACTCTTTGAGACTTCAAAGTGAAAACCAATAAACTTTAACAAAGAGTGGACTGGCTCCCTGCCAACCTCTCAGACACCTTCACAGAGCATCTTCTGGGCAAAGCACTAGATCACCCACAGACTACACTGTGAAAAGCAACCTTTCCCCACCAATTTAGAGGCACACAATGTTAGAATAGCATTCATTAACCTTAAGATTCAAAATTCAAAAAACTATTTTACTGGCAATCTGAATTACTTGGAGTGAGTCCAGAGGAAGGCTAACAAGTTGATTAGAGGGATGTTCCATAGATGATGTTCCATCTTCCTATAAGGAAAGACTGAGAGAATTGGAATTATTCAGCCTGAAAAGAGAAGGCTTTGGAGTGACCTAATTGTGGCCTTCCAGTACCTGAAGGGAGCCTGAAAGAAAGATGGAGAGAATTTTTACAAGGGCATGTAGTGACAGGACAAGGGGGAATGGCTTCAAACTGAAAGAGAATAGGTTTAGATTAGAATTTAGGAAAAAATTCTTTAATGTGTGGGTGCTGAGGCACTTGAACATGTTGTCCAGAGAAGTTGTGGATGCCCTATCTATGGAAGTGCTCAAGGCCAAGTTGGATGGGGCTCTGAGCAACCTGGTCTAGTGGAAGTTGTCTCCATCCATGACAGGGGATTGGAACTAGAGTATATTCAAGGTATTCTCCAACCCAGGCCATTCTATGGTTCTATGGTACTACACAAAACTTATTTAAAACCATTCTCTACTTAAGGATTTTTAACACTTTACATAAAATGGACATTTAGAAGTTGTGGTAGATGTGCCACAAACTACACTTGTGTTTTGAAAAGCCCTCATATCCATGTTGATGTATAATGTACCAGGCATGTGTTCATATACCAATATCTGACCACTCTGTTGCATATATGTCAGTAAGTTCAGTGTGTGGGTATATTGATGGAGTGTCCATAAAAATGCACTGGTATAGCCTAGTGTTACAATACTTTACTTGCCAATATAAACAGGTCTAGTGGAAATGTACAATAAAAATACTTACTGTTATGAGGGCCACAGGTGGAGATTTCTGGTCATCTTCAAGGTTTTAGTTTTCAGCTACAAGGACACATTTCTCAAAGGTGTTTTTTTTTTAAACATAGCCAATTACAGAATCACAGAATGGATAAGATTGGAAGGGACCATAACAGTTCATCTGGTCCAATCTCTCTGGTCGTGCAGGGCCATCCTGGAGCACGTGGCACAAGACTGCACCCAGACAGTTCCTGAGTATCTCCAGTGAGGGAGACACCACAACCTCTCTGGGCAATCTGTTCCAGTATATGTCACTTGTATATTAAAGTTCTTCCTCACAATTGGTGGAGGAAGGCCACTTCTCCACCAAGAAGAAGTGGAATTTCCTGTGAAGCAGTTTCTGCCCATTGCCTCTTATCTTATTGCTTGGACAATTGCTGTACACCTGCTGAGATGAACAATAATAAGACCCTGAAATTCAGCTGACAACACAGAATACAATGACAAACATTTAAATATTGAACATTTAACATTGTTTAATAATGTCCTTTTTGGAAAAAGGTACAAATTTAAGTATACTTACAACTTCTTAATTACAACTGAGTATATGAGCAGATAAATGTTATGGAGATGAACAATATAACTGTAATCTGACTTTGGTGTCTGAACAGCAGCTTTCCAACCAAATGCAATGCAAATGTCATTTAGTGGCATAGTCAGAGATAATTTTCCCATTAATCCTTAGATAAAAGGAAGATCTAAGTTTTGTGCTGTGAATAACATCTCCAATGAGCTGCTTTACACTAGCAGTAAAACTGTTNTTTTTCTTATTACCAGTCACTGAAAAGTTAAATACAATTATTTTAAAAATTTCTTAGTCCCTCTGTGACATTTAGGTACTTTGGTTGTGTGTTCCAAAACAACACTTTTTTTATCACTACATATTTTTTGATTCAAGTCATGATAAGAAAGGCAGATATTTCAGCGTGGATTCTCACTGTCACGCAGTACACATGTTCTGCCAACATTTTATGCAGATTTGGATGTTATGCAATATAACGACATTTTTAAAGTGC
>VZTT01059746.1:4275-18619 GCA_013400855.1 Buphagus erythrorhynchus | reverse complement strand
TTATGTTACTTTAATCAGCATTAATGAAGTAGGAGTTGGCCTTTAATATTTTTATGGTGACATAATGTGATGGTAAAATAGTAACAGATATAGACAAAGAATCTAAGATATCTTACTTCTTGCTCTGTCCTTAACCCAAATAGCTTTAGGAGAACACATGTTTTACTTCTTCCTCATCAATCAAATTTTGAGTGTCTAAGTTTGAACTCTGAATTCTGCTTTTCACAGCCCTGGAGAAAAAAGATTTCATGTAAAATCTTAGCAAATTAATAAATTACTTCAATTTCATTAAATTCTCATAAACTCTTTTTACACATCTGCACAGACCAATAAATTTTTACTGACAAATTCGTTGCTCATAACCTGTTGCTGTGTTTAACAGTATACACTTTCTTCTAAGAGGAAATGGGACTAGTCTGGGTTTTTTTTCTAAATTGATTGTATGTGGATGTTTAGAAATTGGGGGAGGGGGGAAAAGGGAAAATCAACCAAAAAAGTGTGTATGCCAGTAAACCTTTTATACGAGTGAAGAAATTATAGTATCTCAACCAAATTTTTTTCTTTTGCTTTGCTTTTAGGCAGCAAACCAGTAACCAGTCTTCTCCCATGGTGCCTGATTTTCTTGACAAACAAACTGAAAAGGTACTACTAAGTTTATATTCTAAAACAACATCCCATTATAACTTCAAAATCCTGAGTCCACAGTTCTGCAGTGTGTTCATGGCTGCTTGGCTTAGCCATCTGAACATGAAACCGTTAGTGATGTTTTGAAGTCTTTGAGACAAAAGCCTGCTTGCTAAGAACTTTAGTTCTGTAGAGAGACAGGGAGGTACAGTGAATAAGAGAATCAAAAGGCTGGAAATTTGCTGCTGAGAATAAATGCTAGCTGCTCCCTGAGGTGATTTGTCTGTGCACTTCACTTTCTACAGATGTTAGAGACTCTTTTTTAGTAAGGACCTGAGGTTCTTTGGTAGCACTTTGATATCCTGCTCGAATTCAATATGTGAAATGGAGGAGTCGCTCTGTGACTTGGAGCACAGCATAGTCTTTGAAGTCTGATCCAATTTTTGCTGCTTACCATTTGATGTTGAAAGGATGAAATGGAGAAAATGTACAGTTTTTGCCAGTAACTCTGCTGAGCATATGTAAGATTAAAAAAACAAAATCCCTTGGATGATGTACTTAGAAATGTTAAGCAGATTAATACCTTCCTATAGCTTTTTTCTAAAGATACAAATTAACTATGAGAGGAAATCAGCATACAGTGCATGCTATGATTTAACTGCATGAGGAAAGGGGATAAATAAGTTAAATGGAAAAAAGTAAACAAATGCTTGTGACATGGGTGCTAAGTCGGTGTTGCTGAAAGCCACAAGAATCTTGTGTAACTTAAATCTAGCATTAGATGTTTTAGAGAGTCTTGGAAAATAACAAGTTTCTCTCTGTGAGATCACAGCTGTAACTTATCATGAGCAAGTGGAATCAATACATTTCTTATGTGCCTAAACCAGCATTCTTTATTCCAGAATAATTTGGATGAGATTTCTGCTTCTCCATTTATTCTAAAACATTTGTTTGAAACAAATGATTCACAATCAATTAGCCAATCCCAGACAGTTGCAGACCATCAGTTGTCAAGTCTCTTGACATCCCATAAAAAAGAAGGTAAGAAATATAATAAAGTAGCAGAGATATTTTGTTTACTGCTTATAAGCTACAAGTTGCCAGCATGTAAATTTCTTTATATATTGATGAGATAGTTTAACAATCCCTTCAAAGGAAACAGAACAGAAAAAACTTTCTCCTACACATTTTCACTCTGGAAATATGAAAAAGCCTATAAGTATCTGTATTACAGAGGCAAAAGTAAAATGATTTTTAAAATACATTTTCTATTAAAAGTGTCATTACTAATCTCAAAATACACTTTTAATGAAATCAAATCTACCTTCAAGAGCTTCAGCTTTCCTTTGCCTTCCAACCTCAGAAGTCAAAGACAGTTATGAAATCTCTCATGTTTGGCAGAATGAAAGGCTACTAGTTTGTTCACACACACAAAGATTCAGTCAGCAACACAGGAACATCTACAGTAATTCTACAATCTATGCATTGCATTTTTTTTTATTTTATTTGCTGTTATGTTATTTTTGCCATGTTCAGCAAGAGTTTAAAAACTTAAAATAAAACATTTTGACATTTTTTGAGTTTTACCTGGTTTATCTTTGGATAATCCAGGAACTCATTACCTATCAGAATACTTTTCTCTTATCATGGATTTTATAATCATCCTGTCTTTGCAAATCCATGAATACAGACTTTATTACTAGACTGTCGAATTTTGGCAATTAAAGATTAAGTTAAGTTTGACAATTTAAGATTAAGGAGGTTGATAATGTGATATCTTTAACCAGAGGTAAAATGTATATGATAGTAAATTAATTTCCAGATTAATACTGAAAATTAGTTGTTTATAATTCTGTGCTGTTTATAATGTGTACTGTTTATTTATTTAATGAAACATCTTTCACCTCGTAAATCTACAAATATTTATCTCAATAATGAAACCGTAATCCTGGAATTTATGTGGTTAAATTTTACAGAGTTCAGTAAAACAATTTAGAATGTAAAGGTAAGAAGATAGGTATTTATAAGGAGATCATTCTGCTATGGGAAAAAATGCAAATTCAATGTTTTTCCTCCTTTAAACAGGCATAATGTGCTTTCCATGCTAAAAAGAGAATAGTATTTAAACAGAGCAGATTTAGAAATCCATTTTTCTCTCCTCATGCATTTCAGTCCATATGGGTTTTGAATCCATAGTGTGGAACTGCAGGGGAAGTTTGCATTACTATTTTAAATTATTGCATGTTAAACAATAAACCTGTCAAACAGAAATATCTTCATTGCAGCAAATCCTCTTGAGGAGAGCAGTCAGGGCCCAAATCCATCATCTTTACTCTCACTGCATATTGTATGTTACCCTGCAACTGGTTTCCTTGAAATCAAAGACCTTGTGTCTGAGGTAAAACAATTAGCGTAAAACTGGCAGAATTACACCCTTAGCAAACATGATTCAGAACCATTACCCAGTAATTTAGAGCATCTTCAATAATGTGAAATGATAGAATAAAATATGAAGAGGATATAAATGCAACATTGATCTGAACTATTGAAGAGACATCTATGTTTAAATGAATAAGCATGCAAATGCAGAGAAGTAAGGAGATTCCTAGTTAAGCGTGAAAATATTCAGATAGATGATCATATAAATCACACTTCAATGAGTAACTATTAAGGAAGTAAACCTGGTGAAGAATAATAACTTCTTTGGGTGCTTTTAAAAGCACGGCTTGCATTCAGAGATGCAGATGCTTTCACCTGGCGCTCAGTCTGTATTCAGCCTTAATATATAAAGTACACTTTTAAGCAGATAGTATTCTTACACCTACCATGAATAACAAATGAAGTAGGAAGTATCTCTTTGGAATAAGAAAGCACGTATAAAAATATGTGTGCCTTACAGTGTAGGGTGATGCTACATAACCTGTTATTCACACTAAAAAGACTGCCCACTAGGTGGTCCAAACAATGCAAAGACTGTTATTTTTCATAGTGAAACAGTATTCTGCAATGTTAGAGACTGATTTTTAATTCTCTCTAAGTTACATTACAGACAGCACTAGTCTGTCAGTTTGCTGGTGCTTGGACCTGAAATACAGAGGCTGATGGGGAGGGGAATGTGACAGGTTTCTGCACTGGTCCCTGACCCAGTTATGAAGCAGTGTTGGTGTTTGCTTAAGGAGGAAGTCTATATGCAGGCTTAAGCACAAAAGGAAGGACAGGCTGCTTATTTGTCTCGAGGCCTTAGTGGGTAAGGCTCTAGTTCAGTCGAGAGGGGACAGAACACAAAAGGACAAAATGGTTGATATGAGTTTGTGTGTTTCTGTATTAATTGAGCAGTCTATTCTCTCATGTCTTGTTATCCGGCTTCTAATAGCACAGGCTGCCTGTTCTTAATAACAGGTTGGCAAAGGAAGAATAGAGAAGGAAATTTCCACCAAAGTCATGCAAAGACTATACTCTGTAATTAATACAGAAACAAAAGCCTCTTTTTCACATCAAAAGCCTTCTCACTGGGTCATAGAAAGACTGAGCAGTATGGCAAAACTGCAAGCACAGCAAGTGCATGCATGTGCTATGGTTGTATAGAGTCACAGGGGCTGGTTTTACATTGAACATTCCCCTGCACTGTGATCTGCCAGAGCACTGGGGCAAGACCAGTAACAATGCCGAGAATTCCCTCCAGTGTCTCTGCTGTGACACAGTGCCTGGGCAGAGAGTCCAGTCATTAGTAACAATTAAGCCAGAAGTTAATTATTCTAGTCACAATAAAGTAGTACTGAAGGAATCAAAATAATATAATCTCCAGAGACCAAGTAGTGGTATTCCCATAGATGAGATAGATCGTGAGACTGTTTGAAATTATTAATGAAAAGTGAGTGCTTCATAGGGAATTGACCGATGTAACTTTGCTTCAAAGGTAAGTGTGACAGATTTTCTGAGATGCAAAGGAAATACGTTTGCAAAAGAAAAGCTTATAGTATCTCTGCATTGACCAAACGATGACATAATTTTTTATGCTTAGCATAGACATTTTGAACAAGTGAGAAAATACAGAAAGAGTCTCTGGCCATGGACATTGTCTCGTGGGAGAACAATGTGACTTATGGATATGTTTGGTTTATGCCTTGAACCCCACACTGCAATGCTGAAACTTTATGAAAGGTAGAGAAATTTGCTAGGATTCTGTGAGATCTGAAAGTATAGTCTTTAGTGCTGTCTATAGCCACAGTCTGAGGCAGTGAATAGGTCATTTCAGTAGAGCCTTTGATTTTAGATTCTTTAATCTTTTATATTTTCAAAACTAGTGGAAATTAGGGTTTGGCATGTTTCAAGCTAGAGTCCTATTAGTCAGTGACCCATTTCTAATGTTTTTTCTTGCAATATGTGTTTTTTTTTTTTTAATATTGATAATTATTTCTCTTCCTTTCTTAAGGGAAGAAAAATGGGATTTGGTGAATGTAGTTGTGCTGGGTTTGGAGAAACATATGAAGTCACTGGGTTTTGTACTGATGGAGGATAAGCACATAATTATATATGTCAAGTTACTGCTTGATGGGGAGGAAGGCTGCTGCCTACCTGAGAAAGTACTGTGGACAAGTTTTAGTTGGGGCATTGTGGGCGTGGGAGACATTATTCCCAAAATGTTACTCTCTGGTTCTCATCACACAGATGGTATTTACAGGTTCATCACCCTAAACAGGAAATTTAAGATAATGATGACTTCATTAAAAGTTAGGACTGAACTCCAATTTTAAAGAAGTGATCCAACTTTAATGCTAAGAAGCATGTTCATGTTAAAATTCCCAAGCCAAAAAAACACTGACTTGGATGTTTGGTCTTTGCTTCAGAGTACAGTTTTCTTTGTGCCAGACTTCAATATTGAAAATATTTTAAACTGCCTCAATCTAAAGTACAGTCTTGATTCAATGTCTTGTGCTTTCAAGTGAAAGGTGCTTAAATATAGAGAAGTATGTTACACTACATGGTAGTTTAACATTGTAGTAGAGTTTTAACTCTGATCTCATTTCATTCCTATTTTAACATTTTTTGAAAAACGTTAACGGCTATGGCAAAGCAATAATCAGTAGTGACTTGGAAATGGGGGCACTTTTTATCCTTGGATTCACAGAAATTCAAAATCCCAGCATGACTGTATAGGCATTATAGTAAAGAACAGGCAATATCTCACACAAAATGTAGTATCAAGACCTGGGTACCTTGTAACCATAGTTGCCACTTCACTGTGTGCAAGTAGAGAGAGATTTATGCAAGCCATTCAGCTGTTTGTGTAACTCAGCCTCCTGTTTGATTTCATTATAACAAACCTTCCTTTCTGAGTAAAAGCAAAATCACTGCTCCATGATGTAGTGTGAAGTACTGCATGGACGTTTGACTAGTTGTCACTGGCAGATGGGATGATACTGACACATGAATGCCATTGATTTCAGAATCATTGAGGAACTTAAAGGAAAGAGTTTGTAATCTATGTAGAATTGCTTTTGGGTGTTTAAACAGGAGTTTTGTTTCATAATTTTTAAGCTCTCCACTGAGACTAATCTTACACTGAGGGAATATAAATCATTAAAAACTTGACTGTAGTGAGTAAAATCGTAACTGTGAGCAGAATCTGGTCTCTTGGTTATAAAAAATTGACATGAAAAGTTTTTTACATATATGGGGTTTAGAGGAGTTTGGGGCAGAATATTTGGTTTTGTTTCAGGTAATTTTTTTGAATGGGACAGGTTTGAGTTGGTCATTCTTTTGCAAATAAAATAGCATGATCACAGGTCAGTTTGACTGTTACAAGAAACTCTAAAAAGCCAAGGTAGTGTTATGTAGTATGATCTGATTGTGCTGAGCATGCTGTACCTCTGTGTGAGGCCTGTGAGATCTCCATAGTATTTTCCTACAACATACCACACTGTATTCTATAATTACTATTGGCAGCTGAAGGTTCCAGCAGAGGAGTTGCTGATGTGGTATGTTGGATAATGAATTTCCAATGAAAAGATCCTGCTAGTGTTCTGTGGCTTTTGAACCAAAATCTGATTGGGCATGTGCAGGAGAAAAAGTAGCTTCTTTTTATTTTTTCCTTGAAGAGTATCACAGGATTACTGGTCTCATCACACCTGGGATAAATGCTTTGGGCTTAGTAAATGGAAATCATGTTTCCAGATAATTCATTTTATCTTGCAAATGTATAAGTAAAAATCCTCATAAGAAAATATTTTTTAGGATGTCTCTTGAGAAAATAAGCTGGTAATAAAGCTGTCTCAAAGGAATAATTATTGTTAAGAGCTGCCTGGATGGTCAGGCTCAGAGAGTGGTGGAGAATGGTGCTGCATCCACTTTGTGTCCGGTCACTAGTGGTGTCCCCCAGGGATAAGTGTTGGGCCCAGTTCTGTTAAATATCTTTATTGGTGATCTAGAAGAGGGGATGGAGTCTACTATGAGCACATTTAGAGACAACACCAAGTTTAGTGAGAATGTCAATCTACTGGAGGGTAGGAAAGCCGTGCAGAGGGACCTGGACAGGCTGGACCAATGGGCCAGACCAACAGCCATGAGGTTCAACATGACCAAGTGCTGGGTCCTGCATGTTGGCCACAACAGCCCCATGCAGTGCTACAGGCTGGGGGCAGAGGGGCTGGAAAGTGGCCCAGTGGGAAAGGACCTGGCAGTGCTGGTTGACAGCAGCTGAGCACGAGCCAGTGTGTGCCCAGACGGCCACGAAAGCCAATGGCATCCTGGCCTGTATCAGGAATAGTGTGGCCAACAAGGCCAGGACAGTGACTGTCCCCCTGTACTCAGCTCTGGTGAGGCCACACCTCAAGTGCTGTGTCCAGTTCTGGGCCCCTCAGTTCAGAAAAGACATTGAGGTGCTGGAATAGGTCCAGAGAAGGGCAACGAAACTGGTGATGGGTGTAGAGCACAAGACCTGTGAGGAGCAGCTGAGGGAGCTGGGGGTGTTTAGCCTGGAGAAGAGGAGATGTGGGGAGACCTCATCTCTCTACAACTCACTGGAAGGAGGGTGCAGCCAGCTGGGGGTCAGCCTCTTCTCCCAGGTAACCAGTGACAGGACAAGAGATCATAGTTCTAAGCTGTGCCAGTGAAGGTTTACATTGGACATTAAGAAGAATTTCTTCACAGAAAGGATGATTAAACGTTGGAATGAACTGCCCAGGGAGGTGGTGGAGTCACTGTCCCTGGAGGTGTTTATGGAAAGACTGGATGTGGGACTCAGTGCCATGGTCTAGTTGACAAGGTAGTGTTCAGTCATAGGTTGGACTTGGTGATTGCAGAGGTCTTTTCCAACCTAATTTATTCTGTGATTCTGTTTATATCATTATAGGGAAGGATAATCACCTTTCTAGGCTTGCAAGGCTGCATAGTTTTGCAGATGGATTCTTTTGGTAAGCCTGGTACTGTGCATTGCATTGCACAGGGCGGGACCCTGCAGGAGCCCCCAGGAAGAACCATCACCTCCCACCCTGTGGAAACTCTTAATTTTTACTTTCTGGAATTGTGCAGGAGCCTTTCAGCTTCACTAGCCATTAGGGTGAGAAACAGTACCTCATTTTCAGGATTTCAGTTCTTTACTATATAATTCAGTGTGAATTTAGAAAATCTGACAGCAAACATAAGTGACATTGGTTGCACTTCTCTTGGCCTTAAGTAAAATGTTCTACTTAGAATTGCAGTGACGATGTTTGCATTCTGAACTGATTCTCCCATCTGTGCTTTCTGTTAAATCTTTTGCTACCCTGCAATGGCATGATATGCAGCCTGAATTTTGCCAAAGTATCAGACCGAAAAATCTGAAAATAAATTGGACTATTCATAAATTTTTCTTTACTGCACAGCTTCTTAATTGTTTTTTCCCCTCCAAAAGGCAAAGACACAAACAGTGGCAAGTGATAAATACAAGCTTTGATTTGTTAAACACATGTTAGCTCTATGTTTAGCCCTAGGCAGTGAATTTCATTATAGGCTGGTTTACTTCTGGATTGGTTATTGTGATTGCTTCCAATGCAAAGAGATTTGACCTGCAGCCATAACTGATTAGTATCAGAGGTGAGAGATAAAATAAGATGCAAGTAAACTGCACAGATAAATTGCAATAGGGTTCTCCAGAGATAACTCAGTACTTGTTCTATGTAAACCAAGTTGAAATTCAGTTGTAATTCAGTTGTAATGACTGCATTGCAATAAAAATAGAGTGCAGAACTCACTCATTGAAATATCAAAAAAAAAATAGTAAGAAATCCAAGAAATTTAATGAAGTTGAATAACAAATACATGATAATTATGTGCCAAAACGCTGTAGGTTTTAATAGGGGTTAAGTTTCTCCTCTTAACATGTAATGTCCACTGATCCAAGCTGCTGCTTATCTGCTCTTTGTCCTCATTTTCTATCCACAACATGCAGGTTTGTTTGAACACTTCTTTTCACTGTATCTTTGTAGGTAGTTAAGTTTTTCATCATGCAGCACTTCACTGTCTTGTTGTTACTGTTTGAAAATTCTTTTAAATATTCTCTATCAGCCTCATTTTTGTTATTTTGCCACAGTTACTAGTGCTCTGAATCTGCAGCATATCTCAGATGACTGATGAACTCTGGCATATAGTGTGGTTCCTAATTCATTACTCTTCTGTATCTAAAAAAATCACACCATTTTGTGTAAGTAAACTTTGTTAGAGTAAGTACAGTAGGTACAGAGCTTTGAGAGTGTGCACAAAGCAAAAATAGCTCTAATATTTTCACAATGTTTTCACAATGGCTTTTGGTTTTTTTTGTGAATTGCAGAATTTTTAAACTTTTTCTCATCATCAGAAAACTTTAGATAATTTCTTTATTTCTGGGTATTTTTGTGAGAAAAAGGCTAAGAACATTAGTTGTTTGCTTTTATAGAGCTGTGATTTAATCTGCTAGCTGTATGTTACCAAACAATTTCTCGGTGTTTGCTGGTATTTAAAAATCTGAATTCACTCTGATTAATTCCCCACAGCTGAGTAGTAATAGCTGAATTTCAGAACATCTTTCTAGAAGACAATGTATGCTTTCACAAATTTTTTTTATAGTTCTTCATAGATACTGTGAAGAGATAACATGCTGGTAAAAGAAGTAACATAATTAATGTGATGTTGCAGAATGTTACATGAGGTGTGTGGAATAGTTCAGACAGTACCATAACAAATTAACTTCTTATGTATTTTGTATGGGTTTGGATTTTTTTTTTCCTGTTCTAAATTAGAGATATTATTCTAGTGGATTGTGATTAGCTGCAAAAAATCATATGCAGGTCAGTAGAAGCCCAAACCATGGTATGTAATTTGCATGGTTGATCAATGCAAATGAAAAAAAAAATCCAAAAGATCTCTGACAAATAAAGAATAGATACTGAGGACAACATGTTTGCAACCACACATGTGAAGATGCAGATACTACTAGATACAGTTAAATAAATAGGTATTCCATTCACTAAATCATGAACTGGTTCTGAGGCATTTGGTTGGAAAAAAATTTCCTTACATATCTTATTCATTATCTCTGCTCATGACAATGATTGTATTACTTGGCTGTCCATCATTACGTCTCTCTACTCACTAGATGTATTTTGTATTTCAGTTCTCTCATGGATAACCTCAGATGATTCTAATGATTAAGCTGAGTATAGCAATAGCCAACACTAGCTTGTCGCTAGTGTTGTACTACTGTACTGTACTACTGTAACTGTGAGCTTGCAGAGCTCCCTTCTGACCCTAGGCAAGGATGGTCTTTCTTGCAGATCTTCCTTGCCTATTGAGAGAATTACAGGAAGAAGTTTTTGTGCTCAAGAATTGGCAGTAGAGCAGAAAAATAATGCCACACCTGCACCTTCCCTGCTTATAACACCCTTTCCTCTAAGGGAAGGTCAGAGTACCAAAATCACAAGGAAGTATTGTTACTACTGCCAGTGGGAAAAAGAGGAGCTACTTTCCTCTTTTGGTGGTCAGGCAGGCAACAGGCATATCTTAGTCAAAACACAACAGGTATAGAAGAAGAGTTTTATGAATTCTAATATTTCTTTTCCTAAAAATATCTCAGTACCTGTTCTTTGTCTTTAAGGTTTGTCCTGCCTTGTACATGTGAAAACATAGGCAATGAACAATGTGAGAAGGCAAGAAGAACAACTTAGTAATTACTAAGTATTGCCTCTGGCTTGTCAGGTTGGTCTGCCCTACCAGGCTAAGTCTGACAGGGAGAATGCAGACATGACTAACAAGCTGAATAGCAGCAAGAATACCCATGAAGATTTGATTGTCTTTAATATGTCCTTCTTCATCTGACTGTCTTGCATTTTGTTGGGAGTCAAATATAGACAACGCGTGTGATTGCCTAGTACTAAAAAGTTGGAAAGCTGTACCAGCTCTTTACCTTCAGCTGCAGCTAGTTTTTGTCCTTACAGACTAGAAGGAATGTCCTCGATTCTTTGTCTGTGGCTTTGTGAGCGTAATTCTATTCTTGGGACTCCGTCTCACCAGTATGCTTCTGTTGCCTCCTGCACATGCACAAAAGTTACATTCAAAATATTACATTGTTCCAGCCTCTTTTTGTAGTACTGGGATCTGCAAACACCAAAAATGCCCTGCAGCAAATTGGCACAATTGTTTTTTCTACGTTCTTTTAATGCTGTTCTTTACTGCATATTCTTAGTCATGATAAAGAGCATGACTATCAAATGAATAACAGCAAGCTTGTCAGTTATAAAAGGCTTATTTGAAAAAAAAAATACAAAACTAAGTTTGCTGTAGCTCTAAGAAAAAAACAACTAATTTTAGTAGCAGCATAGATGGTTGTAGTTTAAAAAATTAAGAACAACTAGGTGCTATAGTTAAAAATTGGTAAAAGAGATACTTGTGTAACCAAAATCTTTGACCTGTTGATTTTTTTCAGAGACAGGTGAATATATATGGAGTTCAGGTCTGCATACTGTCTCACCTAATGTCCCAAAAGAGCACAGGAGCAAGCTTCCAGTTTGAGCTAACCCCTCATATTTTGCTCATCAGACTTTGAGACTAAGTGAATTTCTTTTATCTCTTGTCCATGTGCTTCTAATTAATATTTCATTCATAAGAAACTGAAAAATTGGAAGTTTTTAATCTCCTCACAAGGATTTGCCCCTTGCAATGGTATTCAGAACAGCTGTAAGTTCAAGTCTAAAGTATATATCAGTTTTCTATCTTAATATCCAGGCTAATGCTTTGTGCCTTTTGATCATTGATTTAGGGCCCAAGAAGGGTAAATTCCTCAGCTTCATATCCAAAGGAGCTTAACTGCTTTAGAAAAATGAAATTTTGCATGTCTATATTTAGATACTCTTATTTGTAAACCATAGTCTGCTTTAAAACATTCCTTGGGAAGAACACAGTCATTAGATAGCCACAGGCAGACATATCTCAGGGCATTGCAAATGAAGTAGGATTTTCATTATTGTCTTTCATTATCATAAGCAACTTACACCTAAAATTTTAAAAATCAGAGATTGCCTACATGGTAGTAGCATGCCACATAAGTTAATCATTGACACATATTGAAGAAAATCACTGTTAATTCACAGAACTCCCTCTTCTTGTCCCACCCACAAAATAAACATGCACAGTCAGAAAGCGTCTGCCAATTTTCTGCTTAAATTCTGTAACTTGTTTGGGGAATTATAGTCACTTGTGTTGTGACTTGCAAGGAAAAAAATAAGAGAAAGAAAAGAGGAACCAATCTAAACTTTTTTTTTGAAAGAGATTATAACAGTAAGGCATAAAATGCTGACCATGCATGATTAAACCATGCAGAACTTCACATGTATGGAAAACATGTGACAGACATGAACAGACATAATGGAATTAAAAACAAGCCAGAAGTGGAGTGTAGAAGGAATATGCCATCAACCTGTTCAGACAAGCATGATAGAGAAAGGGGAAAGAAGTGAATGAGGTGAAAAATAAAAAATATACTGTTCAGTTTCGGTAAGAGCAGAAGGCTTGGTAGCCTTGGCAGTGAAATGTCCTACTGCTTTCTGTAGCATTTTTTTGCTCTATCTAGTTGCTCAGATTTTTCGGGGAAAAGTGTAATTCTAGTTTAGAGCATTTGAAAGGAGAATTACAATTCATTCTCTGTTTTGAAAGGTAAAATCTTTTGAATGGCAATACTAAGTGAACAATTTCCTTTGCGGCACTGCCCATAGAATTGCATCACTAGTGTGCAGCACTTTATATCATTATTTGCAACATAGTTTTTCTGTTATGCTTAGGAGGCCTATGTCTCTGAAGGGGTAGGGCATTAATTGGTCAAAAAATCTTCGAAAATAAAGAAGAGACCAGATGAAATAAGGGAAATTCTCCCTTGTGTAATAACAACCTTTTCTTCAGTGACCCTTTTTTATTTTCTGTTTATGAACTTTGGAAGCTAACCAAACAAATGAAAAAAAAAGATAACAAAAGATGTAAATACCTAACGTCACATCAGGAGAAGAGACAAGGTAAAACACAATACTCCAGATAGTACAGTGAGTTAGACAATTAATACAGCCTTAAAACAAGATTCCAGAAGTTAACTGAGACAGGAGGAATTGAGATTACCCCCACTGGATTTCTAGGATTTACAGTCTTACATTCTGTACTTCACTATCGCATCCATTGCAGCTGTACAACCATAATGTTTTTGTCTTTGCAAACAAGGACTGAAGACATTTTCAGTTTTATTTCCTAATGTTATTTTAAATTCCTCTGTTTGTGCCCATCTCCATATTCAGTATTGGACTTATGCAAANGTGTGTGCTTGCAGCCCAGAAGGCATGGCTCCATCAAAAGAGGAGTGGCCAGCGGGGCAAGGAAGGGGATTTTCCTCTTCTCCTTCACTCTCATGAGATCCCACCTGGAGTGCTGTGTTCAGCTCTGGGGTCCTTAGCACAAGAAAGATACGGACATGCTGGAGTGAGTCCGTAAGTGGCCATAAAGATGGTGAGAGAGCTGGAGTGCCTCTTCTATTAAGACAGTCTGAGAGAGCTGGAGTTATTCATCCTGAAAAGGGAAGGCTTCAGGGTAAGGCTTCAGGGTAACCTTANGCATGGGGACACTGGGGAAGGGAGTGGTGACATGATCTGTAAGCATGGGTTACCAAATCCCCTCTTTAAAAAACTAACGGGGAAGGATGGAACGTTTATCACTGGGAATTTTTGAAGGCTGCAAGGGCATCTGTGAGAGCAGCATCCAGAGAGGGTTGGCTGTGGAAATCTGGTCTAATGAGTGACATCCCTGCCCATGGCAGAGAATTCTAACTAGGTGAGTTTTAAGATTCTTTCCAGCCTAAGACTTTCTATGATTCTATGGCTTTCTGCATCTTATCTACCTTTCCAAATGTAATGGAATGTTGACAGGAGCTTTCAATCAAGTTCACACTCTTCTAGATCTTCTTGTGGTAGCTTCTTGAGGTCTTATGATTAATACAGGGTCATCCACAGCAGAGCAAGATGTGCCTTGCTTTCTGAACATAGTTCTTTAAAAGTAACATCTTTCAGCTCTATTTATAGCTGCTTCTGAGAACCAGAACCAGATTTATTGTTTGAGTTGACACTTTAGGATCAATATTTAAGTTAAGCCTTTACCAGAGGGTTATCAAGATCTTTTATCCCTTGTTGCTTAATGAGTAAGTGTGTCTCAGATTGGTCTCTGGGTAAAGCCTGTA
>VZTT01059744.1:23910-74560 GCA_013400855.1 Buphagus erythrorhynchus | reverse complement strand
TTTAATTTTCATTAATTATTTAGATAGAAAATTTACATTTGGCACGCAGGTTTGAGGATGGTAAGGAAATCCTGCACAATTTAGATGACAAATCCACATATAGCAAAAAAATCTAGAAAATCCTGCAGTATTGATGATGTGCATAAATATAGCAGCTCAGGCACATTCCTACACTGCTCAGTGTTGCCTGGGTAGTGCTACCAGTACTACACTGCAAGTGTTTGACCTCCTGAAGACCAAGGTTTTCCAAATGTTCCAACATTAACATGTTCACTTTCCTAATAACATTGCTATATCTCTTGCCTTTAGTTCTCACTAAAATATGAATATCACTTCTAAGAAAAAAATATAAAGAAGCCATCTGGGATGTGGAATCCAGGTCTTTTATGGTATTTTGGCTTGGAGCCACTTGAGCAGCCAGCTTGTTTTCTTCCACATGCCCTCTGCTCCTGTATTTTAGGTGACACAGATAAATCCAGTGTATTTTCCTTGTGCCTGTGGGTTTGTTGAAATACCATAAACTCCTTCTCTTTCATCAACCACTGCCTCTCTGGTAGCAAGGAGTTGTTGAGGCTCCCAGCTACTGCCATTGACTGATGTCAGGTTAAGCCTGGAAATGCATTTTTTTTCTCATCTATCACTTTTAATGTCTAACTATGTTATTGAGATTCAGTTCTCCCTGCTTCCTTTCTCTCGTAAAATGATACTGAATCAGAGAGATCCCATGAAATGACTACTTCAGGAGCAAGCATGGTGGATTTGCTTTGCATGCAGCAGCTGGAGTAGCAGAAAGCAGGACTTGACTCAGAGGCCCACGTGTTTATCTGCCATCACCTGGCTCTGGCTCACAGCTTCACTGGCTCTGCCATAATGCCTGGTCTCTTTGGAAACCTGATTCTCTTTTTAGTTCTGTTCTTCATGCTACTGTACTAAGCATCAGCGATCAGATCTCAAGTCTCAGCTGAAATGGTATAAAAGTGATATAAGTGGGTGAGGGATTTTATGTATTTATTTAACAAAAAGTGTGGGTTTCCTGAAAGCCTGGGCGGCAGTGTGGCTTATTCCTTCTCTTCACTAAGATCATCACTGGCACTTTTGTTGTAAGACATATGAGAAATAAGATATTGATTTGTTTATAATATATGCCAAAACAACTCCATGTATTTGTCTTGTTCTGATATAAAATTCTGATGCTAATAGAACCTTTGTTCTTCTCTTTCTACTCTTTGAATCTGTATCTCTACCATGACAAACAAAAATTTAAGTTCTTAGGAAAGTGGCATTTTTTCAGCCATTTTCAAGCAATTCTTTCTCTTGAGTAATTCACTGCTGAAGATGCTTTCTTCTGTAGAAGAGTTACAAGCCCCAGCTGTTCTTGACCTGTTCAGTCCATTATACCTGGACTCCTCTCCTGACTACATGTGGTTGTAAGAGCCTTTCTTTTAGCCATGATAGCACCATAGGAAGAGAGAGAACTGATGACAGAGAATTGCTGCTCCAACTAATGGAAATGCCTTTTCCCTTCAAGTGATTCTGTTGCTACTTTCCGTTACAAGAAACATTATCCCAAAAGGAAGGATTGCCTGAGTGCCCTCCCTGCTTTACCTGCTGACTTAAGGTTTCCATAAGGAGTTACAACATTGCACCATNCTTGGAGCTGAAGGGTCTGAGCAGCCCATGATGGGACCAGGAGCTGCACAGGCAGCCAGCCCAGAGCCAGACTGGTGGCACACTGACTGCCACAGCACCCATTCACATAGGAGGCTGCTGCCATGATATGCACTCTTCCACTGTCCCCTGATATCCCTGCCCTGGATGCAAATCCTAGCCACACCTCATTCTCTCCAAAGGACATTTGGACATTGGACACAGGACAGTTTTTGAAGAACATAGTCACACTGCAGTACACATTTCTTGGAATACAAGGATCCAGGTGACAAGTCCTGCAAACTGGGAATACTGGGTTTGAAACACCCCTGAGAGATGCTGCTCAGGTCATGCAGGAGAAAAAAAGACAAAGCCTGCATTGGTCTTTCTACAGTAAACCTTTAATCCTGCAAGAAATGGGGCGAGAAGGTACCAATAGTAGCAAGTTTAAATTTGTCTTCTCTGATGTCCACCAGTAGAAATCCAAAACCATTTTATCTTCTCTGGAGTCTGTCCACGGGTTGCTGCAGATACTTACCTAATTAAGATTACTCAGTCCTAGGAGCTTTTACCCACATGTATCCCTGTAGGACTGGCAAGAAAGATTAAAAGAACAACAAAGAAAATACCCTCCTGAGTGGCAACCAAATAGAGAATTCTTTTCCGATTCTAAAAAATAATTGGTCAGATAGACCCACAGCAGCCTAGAAGTACAGCTCACTGGCAAATCAAAGCTTAAAAGTGGGGCAGCTGGAAGATACAGATAAATGGAAGGAAATCATACTGCATTATTGCTTCTTTTTTGAGGCAATGAGACTTTGTGAAAAGATGTGCAGCATGTATCCCTACCCTTAATTCAAGCATTAAAATACTTCTGACCTTTTAAAGCAGGAGATATTTTTTCCAGGTACAGCTTCTCTTTCTTCTAGCTTTCTTCTTCTTTTCTGAAATAAAATATTTGCCATTTGAGCAACCCTATCAAAGCTAGGAGAAATATTTTTCTTGTGGTTAATATAGGACTCCTGATTTTAAGTCTTTTGTTGATTGTCCTAGACTGTAATGGGTTTGCAAAATGCAGGCTTTATAGGCTTGAAAGGGAAAATGCAAACAATCATGACTCCACTCTACCTTCTTATTTTAGAAGCAAAATCCTGTTACTTAGATAGCAACCTTTTCAACTAATGTAATTATATGTCCATGTCTTTCCATTTACCATGTACAGAATGCCCAGATCCTCAGAAACAGAAAGAAAGAGGGACTGCAGAGTACCATGGCTGTGTTAGCTAGATAGTGAATAGAAAACTTGTAGTGAAATAGATGAAAATATAGTTGTTGCATTTAAAAATGGTCCTTTTTGTTGATGGAATGATCTTAAAATTTTAGAATTGTGTAGACAAAACCCTACAAAGATATAGCACAAGATCCTTCATTTTACCAAGTTGCATATACGAAAGTTGAGGAATACCTGTGATTTACTAAATTCAGCTTTGCACTACCCTTTCAAGGATATTACTTTAAAGATCTGCATACATCACTCCTTCTGTAGTGTCTGGAGATATTGTGACAGAATTAGGAATACAGTTGACTTCCACATTTAACTTTCTTAACCTTGAGTCCTTCATTCTCCCNTTAACTTTCTTAACCTTGAGTCCTTCATTTTCCCTCCTCAGCCTTGTGCCTCCTTTACTACAAACCTGCGACAACCATCAGACAAGAGGGTCTTAAAGAAATCAATACTCTGCAGTGTAACTGCAGTGAATTGCTGGAGCAGATCCATTTTGCACACAGAATAAAATCACTGCCTTGTGAATGTGTATTCTCTATACTAGCAGTCATTTTTTAAAACTGTAGTTCAAAACCTTCAAATTATAGGGATATATTTCAAGCGGGCAGAAAAGGAGGTAGTCAAGCAAGCCTAGTTAAATCTTAGTAGGAAGAGGACTCTGTCATGAGGGCTACCAACAGGCATTTATGTAGAATAACTAAAAATGAGATTTTCCTTAGCATCTCCTCCCTCTCTGTCAAGTCTTTTCATTGGAGATGTCTCCATCTAGTGACATGCCCACCTGGGCACGTCTTTGTTCTGTAACTCGAAAGAGCGAAGAGCCAAAGAAACCCACAAGCCCTGCAAAAAAAAGCCTAAAAAAGGAGCATAGCATTGGAGCATTAATTGATTACTTGTCTGTATCTCACTAAAGAACAATTGCTTGCATGCATTAAAATCCACAGTGCCTGCCACCATCGATTTCCCAAAGACTTTAGAAATTCCTGGCAGCACGCATAAAAGGGGTTGAAGTTTGGAATGGGCCATTTTGATTAATCTACAGAATTCCACTAGGACTTGCAAATGTGTCTATTCCAAGGGGAAAAAAAAAAAGAATTGAAGTTAAACTACAACAGAGAACACAGTTTTCCACAATTTGGCTGCTAGTTTGATTCAGACCAGTACTTGGATGACATGCATTTATTTTTTATCTGTTGTCCCTATCAAGGAATAGATATAATTTGGTTTCTAATTTCTATGTATAAGACAAAGGCTTTATGAGAGGCTGGTTAAGATTTTGTTGCAAAGTTCAGACTTTTGTTTCTGAATAACTATTGTGCCACCTAGTGAATGTTAAATTACACTTGTAAATAGATAGAAAGGTTGACTTGAAACATACTGGTGAGTAAAGAAACAAAGTATTTATTAAAATATTTTGAGTGACATGTTAAAACAAGAAGTATTTTCCCTTTTTCCTTGGTTATTTACCAAGGTGTTCCTCTGAGGTAAAAAATATTCCATTTCAACCATATTATAGCATTTTATTTGCAATTCTATTAAAGAAATGTAATACGTAAAAAGGATGCACACAGAACTCTTTAACTCTCCAGCAATAAATCCATTCCAATAAATTACTAGCACAATTCATAAGCTTATCAGTGTGAAAAGATATCCCCAAATCTCAGATGATAGGGATTTCCATTCTGTAAAACAAATAAATAAATACAATAAAAATGTTATTTTCTGACCAACTGTGACTACTTGGCACCAGGAAAAAAAGCTTTAACACATTATTATGATTGCATGCTTTAAGGCAATATTTAGACAAAATAATAAACAGCGCTTTATATTAAAATCATAGCATTCTGGCACAAAACTTCTCATAAAATTTCCTTTTCCATATAAATAGTTTGTATCCAAAAGACTAAGTAGATTTCATTAGCCAGTAGCTTTTTCCAAGTTATTTTTCTTCTCTAGTTGAAACCTCTCAACAGGGTTGTGGGTTTTTTTCTTCTACTTTTTAAGTAAACCATCTGTCCTGTGTGGGAGTATTGGGTTTGCCACAGTAGATAGCAGTAATATTTCAATCACCAAATCCAATAACAATAAATTTCCCTTAATAGAGCATTTCCTAGCATTTTTCAAGTCACTTTATTACATCTTATGTTAAATTGCTACACTATCCATCATCAATAAAAGCCAAAGTAGATAGTCTCCTCTTTTAATACCTGCATGCAGTGCCATAGAAAACCTAGTGGTCAGCAATAGTTCAATTTAGAAACTTTTAGATTCTCTGACATTCCAGGGAAGTTCAAATTCATGTTGTTTAACACATTTAAATGATGTATGTTAGAGATCTTTCGTATAACAGGACCTGACACCAGGGAAACATCACATCGTGTCCAGAGACTTGGATAGCTCTGTGCCAGACCTTGATGGAAACACAAATATTTTTAAAATTTTCCTCAATGAACAATAGAATGGAGCTTGTCTTTTTTCAGCACTTTTTGTCACAAAATATCTGAGATTCAGTTTGAAGTTGAGAGAAAATGAAATTAGTTTCTGGAGGTAAAAACCATATTGTTTTGAAAAGCAGAAGATCAGTGATTTGAGGGGGCTTTTTTACAGCTTTCTTCTTGTTGTTGTTGCTGTTTGGGCTATTTATTTTCCCACCATGAAAAAAGATTTCCAGAAAAAAAATATTTTCAATTTTCTGGTTTAAAGGCTTGACAGACATTTTGTCATTTCATTTTCTTCTTGCAGACAAATGAAATTGAAAAGATTGTGTCAGGTGTCAGGTGAGCTTCTTTAGAGCTCAGTTTCCAGGTGCTCTGAATTCTTTGATACTTGAAAAGTGTTTGTATGGTGTTCCAGTTTTCTCTGGAGGTGTATTGTGTAGTAAACAATCAGAAAAAAGCAAGTTTATTTCTCTTTAAGGCATAATCAATTGATTACTTCATTTTAAAGCAGTACCAATTAAGAAAGTAAAGAGATCTGCCTATGAGGTTTTTGTTCCCTGTAAAGGTTCTTCATGGCTAATATTCACATAAATATGGAATTTATATGCATGCAAGTATTACTAAAAGTAGGGCAGGATTAGAAATATAATAACTTTTTTTTTTTTGCTTTATCTAGAATTGATAACAAGCTCTTCTCAGTATGAGCATACATGATTATTTTTATAGAGGACTATTGCATTTCAGTAAAGGAGGAGAAATCATTTACAAGGCTTGATGTTTTTTCTCTTTAGACACTATTTTTCCATGTTGATTCAAGGTATTCTAACATTTAACAACATCTGGGAGAATGTTATCATTAAGCCTGAGAGTTCCCTTTATTTAACATAGTAAACATTTTAATGTTCCTTTAAATATCTCTTTGGGAGGATTATCTGTGGAGTCAATGGACAGGGTTTCATAAGGAGAGAGCTGAAAATCTAGATCACAACTCTGATCCAACATTATACTAATTAACAAAATATTAATAAATTCTGGGTTAAAAAGTGTATATATAATAAAATACTGAAATAAACTCTCTAAGATGGACAGATTTTATTCAAGGGAAAAAATATTCACTACTCACAAATACAGGAGATAATTGAATGGCATGTATTCTTCTTTCATTTAAATTTAATACCATATTTTTATTCCATGTAGTAATAAACTTTTTTCCAAACTTTCCTGTCCCCAGATACCTCCAATGTCAGTTTGCAGTGATTTGCTCAAAGTGAGTAAAACTCTCAGTATTTGTAATTCTTACTGACTTCAGGCTGCATGTCTGTTTCCTCCAATATCAATTAGACAGATGAGGTGTAATTCTAATAAGGCTCACTGAAACTGCCTGGAATTTAGATTATTTCCTCTCTTTATAGAATTGTACCTCATAGATTTAACTGAGCTGATAATCAATATTTACTGTAATCTTAATTAGGCAAGACTTGATTTGCTCTGTTTTTCAAGTGTTTGAAAACTCTAGGCATGTCCAAGCTCATTTTGAAGATTTCATTTTGTCCTGTATGAATTGTTTAGACAATAACCACTAAGTGCACTTGTCCAAGAAAGGCAAGTACCCTTCCTTTGGCAAGTCTGCTGCTGCTACATGTGAGAAACCTGTGCACTGCCCTGAGGCCTATCACAAGTGACATTAGTAGCCCATTTCTGAAACCTCTAAGAATCATTTTAGAGGGTTTCAAGATAGGATTATTTTGAAACTGAAAGTCATGGTGTGAATGAGTATTGGGTCATGGCGTAAATAAATAATAAATAGTACAGAAACACTTATTCAGTAAATCTGTAAAAATCACTGTCCTTTAACTGTGCAGACTAGGATGTATATTTGTTATAGATGGCATATTTGTAAAAAAAAATGCAAGAGAATTATACAGGTTGTATAATAAATTCAATCTTTGATGGAAGTCTTAAGTGAAAGAGATCAGAAATGCATATCTGGATTTTTGCACAGATGTAACATTTGAGATTTTTCTTCTCTGGTCCTAATGGCAACACAGTATTTATTCTTATTTTTGAAGCCATATAAATGAGCAGATGTTTCCACTGAAGTCGCTGGCCATTAAAACACATTCAAAGTTACATTTCTATTATAATATAAAAGCCCTCGGTGAAGGGTTCATACTACAAGAAGTAAGCTGTTTGAAAGAGCACATTCTGTAAAAGCAAACACAGCTTATGCAGTCACGTCCCTAGAGGATGTTGCAGGTACAGCTGGGCAGTATGAACAAAAGTCTCTCAGCCCTAGTGAAGGAGATGGTAGATGTTTGGCAAAAGCTAACTGGCAAATTAAGGCACAGGAGAGGCTCTTGCCATGGCCCAGCTTTAGAGTGTATTTCCTGGCCGTGCCAGGCACACAGACTCAGGTACTCCCAGTCTGGCATCCTTGGGTGCCCCAGCAGGAGCACTTGAGGTAGCATCCCCTTGCCTCTGCCCCCCAGGGATGCTCCTTTCCTCTGACTGCAGGGCTGCAAGGGAGATGGATCAAGTAGCTCAGTGCTATGCATTAGGTTCTCTATACACTCTTCAAAGTAATGAAAAGGATCCATATGATTAGAGAAATGAGTTCCTAACTTGCTCATGCTAGACCTCTCACTAGCAGCAGAAATAGAGTAAGCACATAATGAGCCAATCTAATTCATTAATCACAAAAGTGATTTTAAAGCACTGGCATTTAATTTAGGTGAATTTAGAAAACAAAGCATATTTATGGATTCAAAATAGAAGAGTTTGGGTTAAAGTATAACTGGGATATGTTTGACTGAACATTATCTGTATCAAGTTGATAGCTAATAAGTGAAAGGTATTGTGTTCTCTTATAAGAATACTTGGAATAATGTGACGAAATTATGTGTATATGTAGCTGCAGATATGTGTGTGTGCATGTACACATAAGTGTATATATACATATACTTTCATCTGCAGCTCTATATACATATACTCATCCCACTATATGTGACATATATTTGTATGTAAATATGTGTATATGTACATATATAAAAAAGTATATGACAGTCATTTCTTTTTAGCTACTGTGAATGTGCAAGACAGTGGCCAGGATTTTTTGTGGTGTGCTTGATTTCTATGGTTCTGCATTCTCATTCAGCAAAGAAGCAAAACTATATTTAGTGTAATATATTTAATATAAGTGTAATTTAGTCATGGTAAATCTGAGGTCATGTTCACTGATAATTACACTGTGCTTCCTGTTGCCACATAAACATTCATAAGGAATCCTGTACTTTGTGCTACACTAACTTCAATTGATATGAGCTACTATAAATGTAAAACTGTGAATGCTTTCATCTTCCATTATGAGCTTTTAAAATTCGTTATTGTATTTTGGAAAGAAAAAAACAACCAACAAAGAAACCTCTGTGTGTTTTGAAAAATTGTTATCCATAATCTTGCTAATAATCTTAGGAAGACCTTACAACTAGGATGCATATTTTTATTTTACCAAATAATAGTTTTGGAGCAAAGTATATATGCTAGTTTAGGTAACTGTATTAAGCATTATGAAGGCTTCCATTCTCTGTGTTAGAAAAGTCTTTTATAAATCACTACATGGAGCCCTCTGCTGTTTAGGCTAATGTGTATATAACAGCAGTGCAGAAAAAGACGAAAAAATAAGGTAAGCAATTTTCTTGTCTGTGTAAACAGATGCAATGTGAAATTCTTCAGCCATAAAGGCTTGCTAGTTTTGAGCTCACAGATAGCCAAGCCCACAGATTGCCATCTCACTTCCCAGAAAATGCTTCTTAGAGCACTTTAAAGACAGCAAGAAAAATAGACTTCTTGAATAAGGAGGTTTAAGGAAAAGAAAAATTTTGGCAAAATGTGGAGTATTCACAAATAAGCAGGGAGAAATTAAATGCACTGAAAATGTGTGACAGAACTATTACTACTGTCTATTCTATTTTACTTTCTATTTACAGCAATGTGAAATAAATTAGACTAGTCAAAATTTCAGGCTTTTAAATCTGGGTTATACCCATTTGTTGAAATCACTGACCATTTTTCTGGATGCTTTCTCCTACCTTTCCAGTCGGTCTTAGTGGGATATCAAATATCTCACTCCCTCTGGCTGGGCAGAGAGCAGAGCTGTGCTGGATGGATGTGTATGAAAGTCTATATAGCCATTGCCTGTACTGGGCCTACACTTTTCCTGAATAATCCTGGGAAGTGTACATTTCATCTGGTGTTCTCTGGCCTGTATGATTTAATAGAATCATAAGATTCTATTAAAAAGCAGAAACAGGAACTAAAAGACTCAAACCCACAGGGAATACCATTATTATGATCTTAGGTAAGTAATTATACATTCTTAGGCTAAAAGAAGTTTTCTTTGCTACTCCCTGCCTTGAAATTGTGATGTAGTGTATCATACCAATGATTTGTGAATTCTTATCATGGTATGTAAACCTATAATCATTTCACAGTTTGGTTTGTTTGCCTCACTCAGACAGTGCTGCACTGTTTGTTTTACCAAAGTATATGTGGCTGCTTTCCCACTTGGTCACACATCATTCTGTCTGAGCTTGGTTTGCTGGGCAGGTGCTGGCGGCTGCACTGCGACTCCCGCTGTCATCTTGTCAAACCCAGGACACTCTTTCCCTGTAGCACTTATACAGAAAGCAGAAACTGCATGGCAGCTTTGGAAAATGATGGATAATGTAGCTTGCCTTGGCTTCCTAAAGGCAAGAAAATCCAGCTGTGCTGATCTGGTATGTTATAGTGGTGGTGGTAGTAGTGATATTTTCTTTTTTCTGTGCAGATGAACATATGGTTAATACATTTTTTATTGAATTAAATGGTTCCATTACAGGAGCTTGTAGATGAGTCAGAATAACAAAAGACTGTACTAATCATCCCACTAGCACTTCCATTTTATCAAATAGTGCAGTCAATGCAAGTTTAGGGTTCCCTTTAATCCCTGTGGAGTTTAAAAAGCCAAATTTCAGATGAAGGATTGCACCGGACAGCAGGAGACAGATGGTGAGTTGTTCTCAGTTTCTCCTTTTCCTCAGTTACTGGACTGCTAAGGACTGTTCAGGTTTTCATTGAAACAATAACTTAGAGAATCTACTTTGAAGTCCAGACATGAAAGAACTGACCTGAGAAAGAAAGGTTTGGTTCCAACACTTTAGTGTTCTGAAAGACTGGAGCTGAATTATGGTGATCCCAGGACTCCCCAACATGAGTCTTTTGAATCATGGCATTTCTGAAAGGATTTATCGTTTCATTTCCATTGGAACTTGATTTCAAAGTCTACAGTTAAACAGAATTCACAATTGGTTTATGGACTTAGTGATAGACAGTGCGGCTTTTACATGTTAATTTTGCAAGTTTATTTGTATCTCTTATGTGGTATTTGTTTTGGACTAACAGATTAGTTCATGGTTGTGTCATACAATGAAAATGGGAACTACTACCTAACTGTTAACTATTTTTACTTCTTAGTAGTACCATTATTTTTTGCCATCACTTCTAAGTGATATTGTTTTTTATTCTATCCATTTTAGTGGAAGTTTGGTCTCCTTTATTGATATATTCTTCCTGATCTTTTCTTATGTGTTAGAAGATACCAGCTTGTCTTTTTTTTATGAAAAAGCAGCATAATGATATCATTGCCATCTAAGTGTACCTGTCAGACTTCTCAACCAATACTTGACTGGATTGGCTGTTGCCATACAGAGGTTTTAGAAATTTATGGCTGCAGAGCAGATGCTTTCTGGCTTTCATCCTCTGCTCTCCGTCCCTAGTGTGAGTGAAGGAAGATCTGCACCCTATAACATTAATAATTTCTGGCATATATTTAGCAAATATCATTATTTGAGATCTCTCTCATACTATTCTGGTTTTGACCTCATCCTGTCTGACAGCTCTGGAAAAAATGCCTGCTTCCTAAATAAAACATTGCAAAAAGGATGGTTTCCAGAAGTCCTGTCTTACCAGTTTATTTTTTAGAAGTTGATCTTCTCTGAGTTTTCAATCATTCTATCAGGAAAAGACTTAAAATTTAACTGTGTGACTTACCAGAGCAATATTTATTCATTATTATTGTGTTCATATTCTGAGTTATACAATGATGAATGCATTAAAAGTGGACTGAATTAGATTATAATATGGCATCTTCATTGTAACTTTGTATTCTTATAAATAAAAAGAAACAATAATACCTCATTTACACTAGATATCAAAATAGGGGAGAGGTTTGTGTTAGTTATTGTGCATGAATGAAGGAAAGGAACTGCTGATCTATTTACTGCATATGTCAAAGAAACTGCACCATTTAAAATCACACAGTGTCTTATGGCTTCGTAACAAAACCATTTTGAACAAAAGTTCAAGGGAAAGATGAATTTAGAAATAATTATAAAAACAGAACCAAACCCTCTTCTTTTGGGTAAATATTTTTGTGTCAGATGAGTGTATTATGATACTCATTGTCTCGTGCCATTATATATTGACTCTGGAAGGAGCCACGTTTAGCAAACAAACAAACATTGACAGCATATTTTGCTCAATGCTTACAGTCAATGATGGACTTTTTCATCAGAATTTTTTCTTCTTGATGATATAATTAATTTATTACTATGGATCCAGTCAGCTGACTAGAGAAGCTAATGAAATAAGAGAAATGCAAGTTCCTATTCTGAGCATGTTTTCATTTTGTGTTAGTACTTGGGGAAAAGGATTAAAGCTTAATTATTAATCCCTTTCGTGCTTTTTTTCCCTATTTTCCCAAAGTGTTTAATGATTGCTTTGACATACATCTACCAAAGGTTTTTCCTGACTCTGGAGACCATAGTTTCAAAGGAACTTTTACCATGTGTTGCCCCTAAAGAAATTTTGAAGTCATTAGATGTGCAAAATCCCTAGTCCAGGTATAAAAATGTACATGAAAAAGATTATTAGTGGCATGTGCAAAAAATGCTAATGAGAACTTTTACTACTTTTATCAGGTAGCTGAAAGGTAGATGAAAATGGGAAGAGTTTTGCCGCCTCACCGGTTACAGTAGCTTGACACAGTGAAATGATGCTGGCTTGTATATCCATAGTTTAAGTAAAGGCAGAACAATATTTTTGTTTGTCATCAGCTGTAGCTGGAGGCAGCAGAGGCTGTGCCTCCGTTTTGCTAGAGCCAGGATAGTACTGGGGACCAGTGTTGATTGGAACTTGGAAGATTTGTGGCTCCATGTGATTGGAACCTAATTTTTGAAGGCTCCAGAATAGTGTATTTTTGGAATGTTGGGTTCAGGACAGATACAGCAGGGAGTGTTTTAATTCAGAGTTAGAGTTCAGGGGCATTTTAATGCTACTGTGGGTTCAAATTCTCCTGGGATTTTGTTTCCTCTGTTATTGAATGTTTATAAGGAAAGACAATGTGATCACTATAAAGAGCTCAGATTAATCTCAGTCTGCAAGCTGAGTACTATCACATACAGGTTTGCCTTGAAATGTGTCACAGGCAGCTTGACTTTTTAAAGACATCTTTTGAAGCGCTAAAGTGATTTTATGTACGAGGGCAATTATTTATTTAACATCTTCACCTGTTCACTTGATTTTTGTTTGTTTTTTCTCTGCTACAGACTATGTCAGAGAGCCACAATGATCATGCAAAACAGTTCATCCTCGCCTCTTTTTCCAAATGTGAGCTCCCTCTGGAAGAGAGATTCGCATGGACCGGGACTCCTTGATGAAGCAGCATCACTCATTGGCAGCTATGATTTCCCTCAGACTACAGAGAGTTTTCCTTTCTCCACTGTGGAATCAACAAACATGACCCTAAATGCCACAAGCAAAGACCCTCTGGGTGGACACGCTGTCTGGCAGGTCGTTTTGATTGCTTTCCTCACTGGGATTCTTGCACTGGTGACCATCATAGGAAACATCTTAGTGATTGTTGCATTTAAGGTTAACAAACAACTGAAAACAGTCAACAACTACTTCTTGTTGAGCCTTGCTTGTGCAGATTTGATCATCGGTGTTCTTTCCATGAATCTTTATACCACGTACATCATCATGGACCACTGGGCTTTGGGAAGTTTGGCCTGTGATCTTTGGCTCTCCATTGACTATGTCGCCAGTAATGCCTCTGTCATGAATCTCCTTGTGATAAGTTTTGACAGGTATTTTTCCATCACTAGGCCACTAACATACAGAGCCAAACGAACAACTAAAAGGGCTGGGGTAATGATTGGTTTAGCATGGATCGTCTCTTTTGTTCTTTGGGCCCCTGCCATCTTGTTTTGGCAGTATTTTGTTGGGAAGAGGACTGTGCCTCCTGATGAATGTTTCATCCAGTTTCTAGGTGAACCTGTCATTACTTTTGGCACTGCCATAGCTGCCTTTTATTTGCCAGTCACCATTATGAGTATTTTGTACTGGAGGATCTACAAGGAGACGGAGAAACGCACCAAAGAGTTAGCAGGGCTGCAGGCTTCGGGCAGTGAAGCAGAGGCAGCACGCTTCGTGCACCAGACGGGCAGCTCCCGGAGCTGCAGCAGCTACGAGCTGCAACGGCAGAACACGAAACGCTCCGCCCGAAAGAAATACGGACGCTGCCACTTCTGGCTCACAGTGAAGAGCTGGGAGCCCAGCACAGATCAGGGGGACCAAGAGCATAGCAGCAGTGACAGCTGGAACAACAATGATGCTGCTGCCTCCCTTGAAAATTCAGCCTCCTCTGATGAAGAAGACATTGCTGCAGAGACCAGAGCCATCTATTCAATTGTGCTGAAGCTTCCTGGTCACAGTGCTATCCTCAATTCCACAAAACTACCCTCCTCGGAAGATTTGCATGAGTCAGGGGATGAACTGCAGAAATCTGACACAGAATCCAAGGAAAAGAAACCTAAAAAATTGCACCCTCCCAAAAGTGTTCAGGATGGTGGAAATTTCCAAAAGAGCTTTACTAAGCTTCCAATTGAACCAGAGTCAGAAGAGGCAACCCCAGCTTCTGATGGCATCTCATCAGTGACCAAGACATCAACAGGCCTGCCCTTGTCCTTTAAGGAAGCAACCCTGGCAAAAAAGTTTGCCTTGAAGACCAGAAGTCAGATCACAAAACGAAAACGAATGTCACTTATCAAAGAAAAGAAAGCAGCACAGACACTCAGTGCCATTTTGTTTGCCTTCATCATTACCTGGACCCCATATAACATCATGGTTCTGGTGAACACCTTTTGCGACTGTATCCCCAAAACTTTCTGGCACCTGGGGTATTGGCTTTGCTACATCAATAGCACAGTGAACCCCATGTGCTATGCACTGTGTAACAAAACATTCAGAAACACTTTCAAGATGCTGCTGCTGTGCCAGTGTGACAAACGAAAACGACGCAAGCAGCAGTATCAGCAAAGGCAGTCTGTCATTTTTCATAAGCGGATCCCTAGGGAGGCTTCATAGAATAGTATTTTTTACACAAAAAAAATAACGAAGCAGGGATGTGATGGGATGGGACAGGATGAGATGGGATGTGATGAGATAGGACAGAACAGGATGGCTTGGGCAGGATGAGCAGGATAGTGAGGGATGGGATGGGATGGGTTGGGGTGGGAAGGTGGTTCCAGGGTGCTGATTCTATGATTTAAACATCAAGAGATGAAAGCAGCTGCCAAGCTTATTTATCCTTTCAATAAATCCAGTTTAATATAAAAGTCAATCCACATTCAGCAAAAACTAAGAAACTTCAACATTTTTACTAAGGAGTGAAAGATTTAATAAAGTTTTCCTATGAATTTGTGAGAAACTGTATAGCAATTATAAACCCATTATTGATCTGCCCAGTTCTTTGATTATAATCAACTCTGGGATCTCAGGTAAGCACATCTAGCTAGCCCAACTCTTCTTTTTCCTAGGAATCCAACAACTTTCAATTCAAGTTACATACAGATGTAGCAAGCTAGCAAAACAGGATTGTGAAATTATTTGAGACACTGTATAGGTTGAAAAATTGCCTCTTGTTGTCCTGGTTGAGCTTCCTGTCTACTTCTCTTCTGGTATATTGTTAATTGTATCCCTGATTCCTGATTTCTGAGTATCTGAGAATGTGTGCAGCTGATGGTATATGTGTGTGAATGTGTGTGCGTATGCACAGCATGCATTCACACGTCTGAAATACACACATACCAGGAAAGAGATGACCTATTGTTCTAGGTTTTACAGGGCCCCCAATCATGATTACATGTGATTGAAATTTTTTAAAGTCATAAAATCATGTTATAAGTATATAGCTCATTATTTGCCACCTGAAATTCAAGTTTATCTCTTGAACCATAACACGGTGTCCACATTTCAAACTGAGAAAACCGAAACATAGCCTGTGAGTTTACAGTTTTATAATGGGGTACTTGCCCAGTAAAACCTTAACCTTGAGCACGGAGTCTCTCCTCAAAGTGTTCATGCCTCTTTAAAAGATACAAAGGGGAAAGGAATTGATGGCTACATTCAGGGAAGAGCATGAAGCTGTCTTTGCAGGGCACAGGACGATGAGAACCCAGATCTGGGCTGCATGGTACCGGTGCTCAAAGGGAGCTGCTCAGGAGCCAGGCAGGCACAATCATCAGCAGCAGCCCCATGTCCTGCTGGAGAGGCTGTGCTGCACAGGAGGCACACATGGCTCCTGCAACACCTTGTGCTGAGCTGCACCGTGGGGATGCACCACCCTTCTCAGAGCCAGCTCAGATCCTGTGTGCAGTATCTGTACGGCTTCCGATGAAAGTTCAAGTTGCAGTTTTCTGACAAAAGCTGGTGGAGCCCTGCTTGCACTGTCTGCCCAGGTGATCTTTGGATAAAAATGATTTGATTCAAAGAAATGCTTATTTTTGCACGTGAAGGATGCTCACTAAAAAGTGTTTGTTTTCCACAACCTGTTTTAAAAATCATCAAGAGAAGTGCACCTAAATCCGTCTGACGCCAGGTTATTCAGTGGTGTGAAAAATGTGATATTGCCAATTTGTAACCTGGCAATTTTTGATAAAGACAATTTTAAAAGGGCTTTAATATTTATAGTTTAGACATGACCAGTATTTCCTGGTATTTGTGATGTGGTCTGCACCAAACATGATTTATAAAAGTCAGAGGTCCCCTGGGGAAAGGATTGTACTTTAAACTGTTGCTCTAAATCTGATTTAGTTACATGTTGAAAGATTATTTTGTATTCTCCTTTGAACTGACCAAAACTTTTTTTTTTTTAATTGCTTAGACTCTTATTTTGCTGAAAATAAAACAAGTATCTTATTTTACAAAGGGGCATCAGTGTTGTGAACACAGAACTGATGTTAAAGCTGCTTTTGTATTCAGTGTGAGATGGTGTTTACAGATGATTTTGACAACAGTGGAAATATATTAAATGGTGTCTGTGTATCTGAACTATTTAATTTTGTGTTTTGTTCATATGAAGAAATATTTATACATATTTCACCGAATGTTTTATTTAATGTTGATAAATATTGCTCTTCAGTCTTCAGCTGTAGTGTCCTTTTAAAGTGATTCATAAAGGTCTGCTTGAGAAATGAATAGACTATACCTAGCTTCTTGTCATTAAGACAAATTCTCTTTTGTATGAGTTGTTTAAAATGTCTACCCTAAAGTAATCTCATAAATTATATTGAAACTCTACTGCAAGTACAATTTTAGTACAAAAAAAGAAAAAAGTTAAAGCTTCATCTATGTCACAAGTGCATTTTGAACTGAAGATATAAGAATTGTTTTGCTAGTTTGCTAGCCACATACAAAGGCACCCATGTTGCAAAAAAAAAATTAATTACTTTATTTATAGAAAAAAGCATATATTTGAAATATATTCATTACTCAAGTTGACCTAAAAATGTTTTAACATTTAAATATATATCTATATCTATATATATTGCCATATTATTATATTCTGATATCTAGAGTAGTGCTGTGCCCCTAATACACAAAATGTGAGAGCATGTAAGGAAGCCAGAGTTCATCGGGGGATTTATGGTATATTAGTATTGATTTTAAAATGGGAAACTATTATTTTTATTGAAGTTAAGCTTCCTTGAAAGCGTCTGTCACTGCTGTTTACATAATAGGAAGAGTTAAATTCTTGGATTGTTTTAACAGAGAAATAAACAACCTGTCTTTTGATGTGTGAACAGGCTTTAAAATGTTATTTACAGGCATCATAAAATGTGTATGTATACACATATTGTAGCATAGACCAGTTTAGTTATTATTTATTTAATGGAATATGCACTATAAAATATTAAGAATTTGGCTGTGTTGCAAGTACAGTGGGCATCAATTTAATTTGTATTTTATATGTTTCTGTGTTTGCTTTAAACCCATGCACACACAAAAATTTTAGCTGTATGCACTAGTGGATATATTATTTATGAACACAGGAACACATAATAGGTTGCAGAACAAGAACAATGCAAGACCAATGACACAGAATTACTTTCAAGAAGTACAAATGGTGTAATATTTCATCTGGTTTGAGGAAAATTAAGTCAGAATCACAGTAGAAAGCATAATTCTGATGACAGACAAACAGCTCAGTCCCATTAACTCTCCTCACAGCTCTGAAAGCTGGCTTTTCAGAGACCAGTCTCCGTTAATTGCAATAATACAAGATTAGACTCCATATGAAGAGGACCAAAGAGTCAGAAGCGATAGCCAGACAGGAGCCATTGGGTAGTCTGGAGAAATCTTTGTAGAATAGACCCCAATCACTGTCAGCCTCTGAACAGGCAAAAAATACATTATATATTTGGCTTTTTCATTGTAAAATTGTGATAGACGTTTATTACTTCTGTACTGGTACAGGCAGTGAGAGATATCTGATCTGAAGATCTGAGGGCAGGGGCCATGGCACATGAAACACTTTTTCCTACTCCTGCATAACACACTTTCAACAAAAGTAAACTGCAAATCAGTCTGACACTGTTCTAAAGCTAAATTAATATAAGAAAGGCCTGAGTAGCTCCCAGGATCTAAACCTATGGATCTGGGTAACCTAAACAATAAATGGCCTAAAGGGTTCTGGCAGTAGAAATATGCACAGAGATATTCAGAGAGAGTTGGTGACCTTTCTCAATTATGCACAGCTTCATTTTCTTACTTTGCTGTCTTGATTATTATATTTCTTTACTTATTCTTCAAGAATATTCTAAAAAGTCTTTGTTCATTATCAACCTTATATATCTAAAAAGTGAATAGAGAACCCAAAGTACAGTTGGTTTGCCTCTACAGAATGCAAACATCAAAGCAAAAGGTAGTTTTAATTTTTTTTTTCCCCTAATCAGCAGCATCAATAATTTTAAGAATAGTTATCATCACACTACCCTATATACAGTAGGGATGATCAAGCAGTGTCATACTATTTATAAACTGCTTTACACTCACTCCTTACCCATCTAACTATTTATGCATCGCTATTCAAATTTATATTCGAGATTCTAAACCCTCATTTTCCTCCAGATGGCTCCTAGATTCTTATGCTAAAATTGCTCTACAAGCCTGCCTTGTTAACAGCCAGGTTTCTTTTCCCTTTCACAATCTCCCTATGCAAACTTATCTGATCTTACATTATCAAAAGACACTATACTAATTACAGTAGTTGTATAGTTTTGAGTTCTGATACTTTCTTTTCTAAAGGTGCATAAAACATATCAAAAACAACTGGAGAAGGGTTCACATTTGCCAGGTCCTTGTTGGCAGAAATGATCTGTGCCACAAATGGTCTGTTCACCAAGCCTGACCAGGGGTTGACTTGTCCCTAGGGATGTTCTCCCAAATCCCCACTAGCTTGAACTTCATGCAGTTCATCCATCATCATGTATTTTAATGCATCTGGAAATTTTAAAAAACATACATATTCATTGTGGTAGTTCTGAATATTCTTTGACCCATGCAAATCTGCTGTCCCTATTCACGACCCGCTTCCACCCTCTGTGATTTTCAATTTTATGTATTCTTTTTATCTTTTATGTATTCGCCCATTCAAGTACCACTGCACTGGCTTCTGGGAGGAATTCAGAGTGATAACATATTTGTAGGTTGCTTCTTGTTAGCCCCAAGGGTATGCAGAGATGTCTGGTGGAGGTGAGGTGTTCATAATGATGGCTGCCCTTTTTGACTCATGCACTGCACTCCCATGATACCCAAACACTTCTGTTTGGAAGCTTAGCTAAAGCATGCATGACAGTTAGGTTTTCATGGCGTTAAAACTTAATTTAATTAGGATGTTCTTCCTTGTAGCAGGCATAGATCATTTATAGCAACTGCACTTTTCTGCTTCTGTATTTTTGAGCTGCCAGAAAGATATCGGGCAAAAAGCTGATTTGTAATGTCTGATACTTGGGCATTTTTGTGTTTCAGCTTTTAAAGTAAGTCAGAGATAATGCAGTTGTGCTATTTGTTGAAAACAAGTTGAGCATGAATGGGAATTCTACAGTATGTTTATTTCATTTCATACACCATAGCACTGCAGGTGACTGAGATTGAGCATCACAGTATTTGATGTCACTGACAGTTCTTCACAATCTTAACTGGCAAACTCATGACCTATGCTGTACTGGCATTTGGGACTTTGCTCTTCACTACTCACACTCCACATTCAAAATACAACATAGACTGTATTTTTTTTTCTCGAGAAATATCATTGCAGTTATTTCCAGATACATTCCTAAATGTGCTTGAGGATGCTTTGCTTAATTTTAGATATCAAGGTGGCTCAAGAGAGCCAATCCCTGTCAGGGGTTGTTTAATGGAAGGAGCACAGATAACATGGGAAAACATTAAGAAAAGTGTTACTTATTTCATGGCTTATTCCAACATGTATTGTATGGTGTGTATATTGTACGTATACCTCTCCATGAACTATGTATATCTCAGGATAACATTATGTGTGACTCTACTGTGCATGTACATACAGAGAGATCTACAGACCATATCTAGAGCAATGTTTACAGATGTATGTACAAACTTATGCTGAAATTGTCAGCCATGGTAAACATTGCCTTTGATGCCTCTTCAGTTGTAACTGGACAGTGAAATTGTGTTTAAGTCTCTTCAGCTTATCTGCAAGAGAAGTTTCCACATCTTTCCTTAGTGCATATTTTTTGCAATTGCATGGTCCATATTTCTGGATATGGTGTTTTCAGTGTATTGAGCAGGCTTTTTAGACATTACCCAAAATTTAGAAATGCATTAACATATTTCACTTACTGAGCTATTGCATCAAGGCTGCACTAGGTTTAACTCCATTACATTACCCAAACTCACACTGCCTTTTTTAAAATAAGAAAAAAAGGCCTCAGACTAGACTCTTATCTAGGTTCATGTAAGAGAAACTCCTATGTCCATGTGAACATCACTGCCACTTTCTCAAAGTTGAAAGAGAAATCCAGTCACTATGAAAACTGTTTGAGGCAAATTTCACAAACATATAAAGGCAAGTTACCACTGCAAATTCTTTGAGGTAAGAGCAGCACTCCTTCCATTAGAAATGAGAGGGTAAAAAATTACCATCCTCTCTCATTCCATACTATTGCTCTGCCCTTTCTGTTGCATGGTATGCTTTTCATTTGCCAGTCCCCTGGGTGGAATTTTGCAGGCTTTAAAATCCTCATTTGCCTGGTAAGATTAAGAAATACCCAATATATCTAGATCATTCACCCCTTTCTGGGCTTTCAATCAATAAATCCTTGGCTGTGTGATGCTGGCTTAAGGGAATGTCTTATGAAAATGATGATAAAACCAGTCAATCTAATGGTGGTGAGAAGAGGTAACTTTTTTCCAAGCTAGTGAAGCTATAAAATTTATGTAACTTGGCAGAAAGTGTGGAAAAAACCCCAAGACATTTAAAGGCTTTATAGATGTGCACATCCTCCTTGAATAATGGTGAATAGACACATGTAAACAGTGCCCAAAAAAGTTCAGTGTATGAATGAGTGTGAGCCAAAAGCACGCATCACCATTAGCTACACTGTTGGCAGAGCACCCTGACACCCCACTCAGGCCTCTGTGAAGAGATCCTTATTATAGCACTCTAGGACTAAATAACAAGGCCTTAGTATGTAAGCAGGGCTTGTTTGGCTGGGTGCATATGCATTTTCCAGGATGGGAGATTCTTTTTCACTCCTGGACCAAAGTTATTTAGTGCACTTTCTGGAATGAAACTACTCTTGCAATGATCTGGTAGTCATCACTCAACCATGCCTAACAATCAAAAAAGCACAGGATATTATAGTGCCAAGACAACTTAAATTTATTTTTCAATTCATTCATATAGGCATAGTTAATTTACTGAAAATACTCAAAAGATCTGAAAAATTTTACACTATCATGGAAATAAAGCCCCCGGACAAGAATCTGATTCTTTATGTAGTTTCAAAATCCCATTTTCTTGAGCCTGTTTTTCTTCTCTTTTGAAATCTTTGGGTAACAAAACAAATGTATTCACTCGTGAAATACTGCCTACTCTAGACATGCCAAAGGAATGAGGAAATGGCCAAATGGCCTTTATTAATTTGTGCTTAATGTGTCCACATTAAGAATTATTATTACCATTGTGGCACAGGCTAAATAACACCATGGGGCAAAAGAAATAAGGCAATTTACTTTGAACCCTTCACAGTGTTGCACTCTGCTTATGCAGATACATCACAAGAAATGGGCCTGTGCTGTATTTCCTGATGCTCAGTACTTTTTTCCACTCATTACTTTATCCTCCTCATAGATCACTCCCCTCCTATTGAACATACCTATCACATATATTTATTGAATATACCTATTGAATACCCTCTGCCATCAATATAGAAATATTCATTTCTTTGCATCTGCAAAGCTATATGAAATCAGATATAGCTGGAGTTAAGCAGCTTTTATCCTCCATTGGCATGAATTTTCCTGTTTCAGAAATACATTCCATTTTCTTGCCTCATATTGCCATTAACGATGTTTATTTTACAAGTGATATTAGGACCAAAACTTTCCGCTTTTCAGGCTCTAGAAGTACATCTGAGCAAATGTTTCATTCCTTCATTCAAAATGAGTGTGACTTCTTGGCAATAAGGTAATCTGAACAAAATCCTCTGTGTAAAGGATAGAACAGCATTTATCTCCTGCTCTGCTCCTGCACTTCACTGAATATGATGGAAGGTCCTTTCAGGTCCTCTCACTTGTTTTCAAAACAGTACAGTTACATTATATAGTTGCATATTTCTCCTGCTGTGAGACAGGAAGGATCAGCATGAAAAATGTGAGAGACTTAAACTAATGTGCACAGGTGCCACTTTTGGTTTTGTTTTATTTTGGTTTTTAGTCTCTGCAATGCATATTGACTGACACAGAATCCATCATTAGAGATGAAATATAAAGACCAAGGATGGACAGCTGCTCTCAAAAGCAAGCTGCATAGGGATGGATCATTGAAGTCCATGTACTAAGTGCACACAAGAGCTCTTAGTTAAAGCTGTAAAAAGCCTGAATTACAATTCATTGCTTTCCAAAAGAAGTAAGAAAATGTTAAAATGTGAAGTTTTGTAGCTGTAAGCTGTAGATGTTAGAAGATGTCAGAGAAGCAGATGTAATTTTTAAAATATTAATTATACCTGGGTTTCTAGAGGTGTCCCACCACCCAGTTGCCTCTTAACCCAATTCCTCCTTGCCTCAAAGCTGACCAGCAGTCATGGGACTTCTGCCTCACAGGAAGTTGGAACTGAACTCCTGCCCCTGCCACCCCACAGCAGGAAGGGTGTGAGCCACACCAGTCAAGTTGTTACAAGAAAGAGCCATAAGCTTCCTGCTTCTATTTGGAGATAGCGGGTATTTTTGTGATAGAAATAGAGATAACATTTGCAGGAATCTGATGAACATATTTTATGTGTTTCCTGATATGTTCCTATTAGTTGAAAGCTTTCTGTTCTGCTGGTAATGGAGCAAAACAAATCCCAGAGACAATATCTGAATGCATACTTTTAAGGCTTGAAAATTTTAAATAAATTGAGTTTTGCCAGTTGCTTTCTGATTTTGAAATATATGGAGAAATTGCATGCAGTAATTAGGCACCTCAGAAATAGGTTTAATGAAAAGGAATTTGGAATTTTACACATTATAAAACTTATTTTCTTCAGCAAAAGCAGTGGAGCTGAATGTACTCTAAACTCATAAAATTATGGGAAACAGTACAAAGGAGCCCCTTAACTTCTGCTGTGTAAAAAGACAGTGCTTGAGCATTCACTCAAAATCTGGTGTCTATTGATCTAGTCATAGCTACCCATTCAGGTATTCAACAGAATATTAACATATTTTAAATTATTGGCCAAGTTGATATTTTTTTGCTAGCACCTACCTTACTGTGCAGCAATTTTTCTGCCAAGAAATTAAATTCTATGTGTTGGTAAACTCTCAGAAAGAATACTTGGCCCTAGTTCATATTGCCAGCAGTTTGCAAAACACTAGGAACTGTAATTGGAAGTGTAGAGGCAGGTAAGGATAAAGAGCAATCATTTTCTTTGGCTTCAGTGTTTTAGATGAACCTTCCCTTTTGCAGCTAATAAAAATGAGAATAAGAGAAGATATAATGAGAGAGACTCAAATGTTCTATTCTCTCCTCTGGCTTGATTGCCACCGTTGCAGTTTTGAGGGCAGAAGGTGGATGGCTGTGTGTTGGTAGAAAAATCAATACATCAGTCCAGGTCAAGTGTCCCATGAGAGCTCACATTTCTCCTTTCACCGCATGGGTATCAGCCCAAAATGTGCTGTCAAAACTTGGCTCCCACTGAACTATCACGGTGGAACATTGTGCTCTTAAGAGATTTTCTCCTGCCAAGATGCTTTAGCATCTTTTTTTTTTTTTTTTTTTTATGTCCCAACGNNNNTTTTTTTTTTTTTAACTCTCCACAGAAAACTAATCAGGTGGCACCTTCCCGTGTGGAAATTTCCCTGCAAATACATTACTGTAATCTACAAATTATTTTTACCCTGTATGCCCCTGATAACAATTGCATTAATATAAGCAGATAAACTCATTTCTTTAGTTGCTGCTCATAGAGTGGCTTGCTAGTTAAGATAAAAAGCAAATTATGGGATATAAAAGACATATCTGATTGTACAGTAATACACTGTGTGCCAAGCAGTCGGTGAGGTAAGGTTTACATAACTGCTAGATGTTGCTTGAACTTTTGAGATATATTTCCATGTTATTTTCTCCTCTCAGGAGCCAAAACAGGGGCAGAACACAGAACAATCAATTAAGAGAAATGTAATTGTTTTGATTGAAGTAATTTGAGATTAGAAGTTGCAAGAGGGGTAAGCAATCTAGAAAATATTTTGAAGTCTTCATCATGTAGATGCTTTCCTTTGGGGAAACTGTCCTTCCCTTCAGTCTGAGAGGACTCCACTTAGGTGTGGATTTGTAGAAGGAAATTTTGACTCCAGTCATATTCTACAATATTCTTTGACTGCTATTAATTCACTTAATGACCCAGTCTGTTGCTCAGTGAAATTGCTCTGTGCTCTCTTAGCGACAGTGAAAAACAGCCTTTTCTGGGGCCTGATCCAAGCCCAGCTCCAGCTGATGGAAAGGCTCCCTCTGTGCTTCTGAAATCAACTTTTTTTCCCCAGAAAATCCCAAGGTAGCCAGGCCCCTCACCGTAGTGTGGGGCTGGACTGTCTGTCCTCCCATCAGCATTACAGACCTCCACTTGTGTGCCCCCCACCTTTCACTCCCTCGGCATGAGCCTGCAAAGAAATTCTCTTGGAAAACATAGAGCAAACAGGGCAAACCATCCCCAGCCATTTTCATACCTACATATATGTGTATGTGTGTGTGTGTATATACATATATATATATATGTGTGTATATATATATGTATATCTCCTTCCAGTTCCCTTCCTCCTTCCTGCTGCCCAACGACAGCATATTCACACAACAAAAAACAGTGGCTTCTAAAATAACTTCCAGCTGAATTGCAGACTGCAGTGGTCTTTATTACCAATAACATTGGAGAAAAATGGAAATAAGGAATTGCACAGCTCTGCCCTGTTTATGACTCCTTTTCTTCCTTTCTCATTTAAATGGACATTTATTTCTTTGGAGGAAAGATTGTGGATTACTGGTGCAGCATTCTGATAGATATTTTAACCTATTCAGAGAAGAGAAAATCTAGTCTCACAAATAGACATCTTGGAATTCTTTTTTATTTCTTACCAAATTCATCCCAGGCAGTTTAAGACCCACCTCTGCACAACTGTCTTCCTGTCTTTTTGACAATTGAGCCATTTTCTCACATGTGCCAGTTTGTTCAAACGTGTTTCTTTATCTGTTTCCTCACAAATGTTTTCTGAATTTACAAGCTTTTGCCTTTTTGCTGATGCAGAGTCTATTTGCACTAGCCTTAGTTGAAGTTATCATGAGGGATCCAGTCATAGTACAAATTTCCTCCACCTTACCTTATTTTACAGCTTGAATTCAATCCTTGGCCTACTCAATTATCACATACTCAACGGCCAAGGAGTTTTGGGCAATGCTTTTAATCTTCATAATATTTAATAAAGTAATCACATGCATATAAATGAGGTGTTAAAAATGCCAATCCATAATCCATCCCATTGCTTCAAAGTACCATATCAAGTATATTTTCCTGTTAGCTGTGGAAGCAAATATGTCAGTGCATAGCCAGGACTAGCTATGTAGTCTATAATGACATCTAATACAAAACAGATATTCTTCAAATACTTCATTAAATAATTTGACCTAATCCATCCTGGCTAAACAGACTTAGTTTAGTTCAACCCTGTTGTTAAGCTCTCTTCAAAATTCTCATTAACATCAATGGAAATTCTAGAAAGAGCAGACAAATCAGTCTCTCACTATAGGACAGATAAATAACATTTTGGGTTTATATTTCTAGTTAATAAATGTAATGAAATTATTTAAAATATAAACACTCAAAGCCTGTTCGGTGCCCTCAGGGAACCCCTTTATCCCACTGCAGCAAAGCTGCATATAGCAGGATATATTCCACTAATACAGTAAAAAAAATATGGGTGTATAAGAATAAACAGCTTAAAAAAATCATACTGTAAATGATGTGATTGAGTGAAACTGTATGTATATTTTTAAGTCTTCAGAATAGTTGAAGTTTTAACTTATTTCAAATTTTTAAGTTGAAATCTATTCATATTTGGAAATTTTGTACAACCTTGTAAAGTTAAATACTATGTCACTGTAATTTATTTTTGTTGTCATATATTGACACATGCTCATTTATATATGAAGTGTACTGTTTATCAATTGCTTCTAAGGCAGCAATAAAAATATGAAAGTTGTTCTCATTTTCCTGTCACGGCTGTCATTTATATCCAGGACATTATTTTAATAATTTTAATTCTGTTCCTTACTAAAACAGATCGTTACTGAGTTCTTAACTATGTCTTCCAGTTCTCAGTGAATACATGGGCTGTTCTTGCCCGTGCAGCTGTGAGAACTTGGGGATACACTTTGCAGACATCCTGGAAAGGGATTGCCACTTCAGTACCTCATGCCAAGAGGACATCAGAAAGTGAAGAGGAACAAAAAGTCAGAACTCCTTCTTTTTTCCTACAGAGTTTGGTTTTACTTTTTAACTGAAGGTTTCCACATCATAACTCATGTTGTTTCAGGCTCTCTGAAGTGTGGGGCATTCAGACCTCTCACAACAATGAATGTGGGTCAAAGTTGCAGAGCACCTTAAAATATCAGTCCCACTGTTGAGATTTGATTCAGCAAAACTGTACTTCTCCAGTTTCCTTTCATTATGAAGGAAAAGCTTTAGAACTTTCCTCCACAAGCACAACCTGTAGAGGTCTTAAGTACTTTCCTCATCTTGTACACTACGGGACGTACCTGCAAATTCAGAGCCATTTGGAATGGTTGCACAATTCCAGCTTTCTCCTTGGTCCAGCCCAATGGCCTGGTGTGTAACAGGGTGCAAAATGTATGTTCCATACATCAAGGACCACTAGTTACTATGAAATGCAATCATCTACAGACATTTAAGTTTCATATCTACAGCTGCTATGAAAGAGAGGGCATGGGAGGAATAAGCTTAACCGGAGGGGTTTCCTCCAGTGAGTCAATTTCTTTTTCTCCTTGCTGATCTGAGGAATATATAAATGTAAAGGGAGCTAGAAACAATAAATGTCACTTTACAGGATGTTCTCTGCAATAAAATGGTAGAGGAAATAGATAAAATACAAAAAGACAAAGACAAGGCCTGGACATGGACCACACATAATAGAAAAGGGAAATTTGTGTTGTGATATGGGCATGTTTGCTTTTTATAGTTACTGCAAAGATGGATTATTTTTTATTATATGTCATTTGGCATATGCTTGTGTCATGAGCCTTTCTTTTTCATCACTATCAAATTTCACCTGTCCATTTTCCTTCCTTTCATTACAGGATGGAGTAGATTTATTGTCACCCTTTCAGGAATGATTGTGAACTGTGGATCACAGAATAACTCAAGCAGCTGGAGCACAGCTGGATGCAGGGAGCAGCTGAGGGTGCCACTCCTCCAGCCCCAGCCGGCTGATCTGCAGTGAGCTGCTCGTGCCAGACTCAGGAGGGAGATGAGCAGCAACACACGCTCCCATTTACAGCTGACAGTGGTAACACTCCACCCAGACTAGGAGTGCCTTCACAGCTGATACAAACTGGCCTGTTTAATGCTGTAAGAGATGAAATAAAGAGGGGAGAGAAGGACAAGGGAGTTTAGGTTGGTTGGTTGGTTGGTTGGTTGGTTGGTTTGTTTTGGGGGGTTTTTTGTTTTTGTTTTTTTTGTTGTTGTTGTTGTTTGTTTGGTTTTTTTTTTGTGGGTTGCTTGTTTGTTTGTTTGTTTTTTGGGGGGGAGGTGTTTTGGGGGTTTTTTTGCTGTACCTTGTGAGGCTGAAATGGGCTGGTAAGTTTGCTTGGCACAGTCTAAAAGAAGGCCTGGCTATTGGGATGCTAGGGAAAGATCTGTGTTTAAAAGTCTTGTTGCTGCATTCAAAGGTTAGATGCTTCAAGTTAGACTAAAGCATTTAGATTAAAATCCTAGATTAAGGTTTCAAAGGTGCTTTTAAGCATTTCTAAGGAAACTCTGGATTGGGACTAAAGTAAGCTCCCGATGCATGTATCTGGAAGTTGTATAGTCCAACTCCTGTTCAGAAGCCCTGATAATAGCCCTTATGAAGCTATTAATTCCTAATTCTCTGAATAGCCTCAATCTTCTCCTTAATGCAGAGGACTCTGTGCTGCCCTCATTATAACTATCATTCAGGGTGCTTTGTCAAATAAAACAATAAGCTATGTCCTGTAACCAGTTATAGCTGCCACTATGGCAGCTAAATACATCTGATTGGTTGCTGCAATGAGAAAATGTAAAACCACAAACTTTCCTCTAGCCAGCAAGCTGTTTCCTGATGATGCTTCCAAAATGGAAATTTACTTCTGCTTCATTGTACAAATATACGTATGCTGTGTTTTTTCAGTACTCATGGCAAACAGCTGATGCAACTCTTCACAGATTTTTGGCTGTGTTAATGCAACTAGATGTGAGTTGTTCGTATCTTCTCTGAATCTGTTTCTTCTGCCATGGAGTAGTAAGTCAGCAGGGAAGCATGGGAAGTAGATTTTTTTGAAAAGGTTTAACAGCAATATTTTGTTACTGCCATTCAGCTGAGGTCAAAGAAAAAGTAATACAGTTCCTAATGCTGCTCAAACCTGAGTACAATAGTCTGTTTCCCAAAGTTAGCATGCACTTTCTTAAAGTTGCTTCAACAAGGAGTTGCATTATCATTAATTATATAGACTTGTTGCTCTGAAATATGGTGGATAGGTATCTTTCTGTAGCTATGAAGTATAGCTACTTAGCAGATTTTTACATGGCTTAAACTAAAATCTGCTTAACTTGGAAGAAGAAAAGATGGGATTTTTTTCCCCCAAAATATCCACTGGGGATACAAAGCAAGAGCAGCACAAAAATTTCTAGTTAATATGATGCAAATAAAAAACCCTCCATTTTATTTTCTGTGCTTTTTTGCAGTTTTAAAGATTTGTCATCTTGATTGTAGCCAGCCTGAAAGATAATTACCTTAATGGCAGTTAAAACACAAAACAAGCTAGGAGGAATCTTGCATAGTATGAATATACCTTGCTTTTGGATAATTTGAACAGAATGAGAACAATTGCAAGAGTCCCTTGGATTTATTAATAATGTGATCAGAAGATTTTAGAAATGAGGAAATAATTGCCTCTTGCTTCTCCCGTCTATAACAATAAAAGTCTACAGATGCTGTGAAAGCAGCACTTTTTTTTCCTTCACTGCATGTGCCAAGCTGTGAAGTTTGTGAAGATTTTGCCAGATATCTTTTCCTCTTGATATACATGAGAAGTGAGGGCAGGACAGGAGTGCCCAAACACAGATCCAATCCATACAGGCAGAAAGTCTGTACATAGCAGTGTTCCCTATGGAAACTTAGTGGAAGAACAGGGAAAAAATAAGAACTGGATGTAGCTGTTAACAAGAGAGTTCTACTGAGTGCAGAGAGAGGATGATATGGAACAACTACAGTTATATGCATAGTTACAGTTTCATTGTGTTTTTTTTTATTCGGAATTATTTTAGCTGTATAATACAAAAATGAGTCTGCCTTGCTTTTGAAGATGTACACTCTTTGCCAGCATCTTTCCTTGTGAGAATAAAGACTAGTACTTCGTTGAACTGGAGGGAAGGGGGAAAAGAAGAAAGGATGGTGCATGGAAGAATATAATCTGGGACTTTCAATTATTTTATTTTAAGAAATAGTGTTAGATTCAGAAGCTGTTTTTTGACTTAAAGTGTAATGAAATTAATTTTTTCTAATTTTCAAGCCTGAGTCTGATCCCTCCTGAATAGGAATATGTTTCGCTTGAGTGATTTGCAGCAGTAATAGAACATATAAAATGCCCAGCCTTTCATGTCTAGTTTATGTTTAGGAAAATAAGTAGAATGGCTAGATAGCAGATGGTTAGTTGAGATGGAATGTCTCCAATTGTAAGAACTATTTAATTGTAATAGAATTAACTGCAAAGATATAGGAAGTGTACATGGAGACGAAGTCTATTACATTACAGACTGGTTCTGTTACAGAAAGCAAGAGAAAATAACATCTTGTCTTCAGTCTTCTGATCATTCTTATAATTTTTGGAGTGGTTTGAATTCTCTATCTGTCAATACGGGGTGTTGTTAACCTTGTTTTGAATGCCTTTTTCAGAGGAGACCAAAAAGGAAAGGAGCTGCAAAAGCATCAGACAGATAACACTCCCCTGCTGTGAACAACAGGCCTTCGTTCATAGGTCAGTCTCAGCTGCTGCAGAGTAGGGCATGGAACACCCACGAGGCTCAGTGAGTGGTCCAGTTGACTTCCAGTTGCTGGTAGTTTCTTGTCAGAAGACATATTTAGAGCTACCTGACTGGCAGATCATCTAATCTACATGTGATCACTTTCTTCAAGAATTCTTTCATATTGCAGATATTCACCATTGTGAATATTAAATAATATTAAATTTTAAAGAATTTTAAAACCTGGCTTCTAGCTGTTGTTATCTATTAACAACAGTTAAATAGATAGCAGTTAAATAGATAACAGTTAAAGCAATGGATTAAACAAATTTGGGGTAAGTTAAATTTGCTATCCGTTCATTTACTATTTTTGTGAAGTTACAGAAACAGGGCAAAAGTCTTTTATAAACCTGGAATATTTTGAGCTGAAGACAGGACAGCTAACATTTAGGGGAGGTGAAGGAAATTAAATTTAACTGGAATGGTTTTATCCTGAAAAGTTTTGACTTCTTTCCTGCTATATAAGCGAGATTCTTGATGGATTAGATTCTGAAGCTGCTTTCAATCTAGGACAGTGACTCCAAATGGGCAAGGTAAAATTAAAGCCCAAGAATCAGAAACTGTGATGCTTTGCTACACAGGGGATGCCTGCCAGTGCAGGTGTTGCACAAAGAGGTCTGGCTTTTCTGCTGAGCCCATTCCCTTGCAAGGAGGAAATTGGGTTATTTTGGCATTTTTTGTCATCAGCCACAAGTGTCCCAGATGGGAGAAGGATTATATGCCATACATGGGCATCATCTCTGATTATGTAAAAGATTATACAGACCATTGTTCTGTCATAAGGAGCAACGACTGATAAATGTGTGCAACACCTGGCAATAGAGCACACTCTCTCAGCACCTCCTTACTCACAGAGCACAGCAGTTGTAACTCTTCTTAATGCTTTAGAATGACTATCACTGCTAAACAGTTTCCTGCTTGTGGTTTGGTTTTTGTGGGACATGTAATACTGGAGTCAAGAATTATCCAAAGAGAGGAGGCAAGTGATAAATCATTCAAGACAATCAAGGAGCAAAGTTTGTGAAGCTCCAGACAGTGTTGAAGACAGCATCACTAGGAATTGTTATTAGAAGCATTGATTTCTCCAACACATCCATAAGCTCTGCTGGTGGTGTACTTGCTTTCAAATCAGACCTTGCTCACATCTAGCCTGCTTGGTTCAGTGAAGTGAAGGTAGGTCATTCAGCAGTGGGCTATGTGCTCCCCTGTTATAGTGCTTCACGCAGGTTTCTCTGGAAACCTATGTCACTTTCAGCATCCCTGTGTTGGGTAAAACTCTTACATTCAAGCCTAAATTACCATTTTAAAGTGTCTTATGTATGTTCCAGTAGAACATACAGAGTTATACAAGATTACAAACTCTTTTCAGTTATAACTGTGAGATATGAATTTGATCACTCCCGAAGTTTGGCCCATGTTAAGCTCTGAGGCTTTGGTGTGACACTGGTTGTAAGAAGATAAGGCTAATTACAGCAGAGTAAACTGACCTAGTAAGAGAAACCAGATCCTTTAATCCTGTAAACATACAAATCAGTTAATTGCTAACACAATTGTTCTTGTGGAGGGAGTGGCAAACAGCTATGTAGTCTCAAAGACTGTTCCAGTTGCACATATAACATCTCACAGAAGTGAAGCAGCTTGCCCAGGATGCTAAACCAAGCTGGTGGCTGTTAGCCCTGCATGCCAGCTCAGGGAGAACCCAATGAGGCACATGCTGTGCATCTTTGGGTTTTAAATAATAGGTGTTTTGTGAAGAAAGAAATAAGAGACTCTAGCCTCAGCTGGGCAAAATTGTGTGGGGGTGGAGTAGTTTCTCCCAGTAAGAAATATTTTGTCTAAAATTACGTTGGACTTCCTACTGTTAAAATCACTGAGTGGGGCTGCAGCTGTATATACCAAGCAGCCTGTGGTGAATAGTTGTAGAAAAACCCCAGAATGAAATAAGAAATCAGAGGATGTGGTTCTGGAGAAATGCAGAGCTGTTAGCCATGCAACTGAAGAAGGCAGTGCTTGGTATAATGGGCTTTGGACTTGGGGGAGACTGTGTGGTCCCAACAGCAGCTTTAGCCTGCAGAAATGTTGCACAGCAAAGGCGGAGAGTCAGTGGTAGTTTTCTAAGTAAAAAGAAAGCAAAGGACAGTGTGTATTGATTGTCAGAGAGAAGGTGAAAGACTGCCTTTAAAAACATTCTTGATAGTAGAGTCATGCTTATACCAGAAGACAAGAACTTGTAGTTTTCTCAGAACACACAAAAATCACAAGTTGAATTGCTGTCTGCAGTATTGAGCTGAAAAAGGCTATTGGCCAGATAAGGATGTTCTTCCCTCTGAACTTATACATTGTGTTTAACTATTCCTTCCTCTCTGTAAATGTTTATTTTAGCTTTACAATGTTTAGTTATAAGGCATTCTTTGGGCATAGGGATTGTGGACTTTTGTGTTAATATTACTACAACAGCAAGAGTGCAATTTGTTTTGTTTTCATATGATTAACAGAGAGCAGCAAAAAAATTAAACAAAAATATTCAATTTTTAATCATACTTGCAAACTTTTTTGTATGCAAATATATATGTGAGGGTTTTTTTTTCAGGATAACTCCAAAGCCTATGATATAATTTAGTGCATGTCAGTATTTATTAAGGCTAGGCACTCCTACTCATAAAGCATTAGCCACCTCATTACACATGCATTAAGAGAACAGGTTTTGGTAAGAGAGAGCATCACATGCCTTCCTTGATAAATGGCATGTGCCTTGGGAAAAGTCCTGTCAGATATGGGAAATGTATGGCAGATGTCTGGGAGCTGCTCTGTGAGCAGCCTGGTGCTGCTAATACTGAATTGTATTAGCAAGTAGGTTTGCTATTGCCAACAAGAAATGAATTCTTTCAGATTCAGACACCTATGACAATATCCAGAGCAGAACTGTTTATATGTGACAGGGCAGAGGAGCTATTCCATTTCAATAAGGAAGAAATCTATGCAAGCATCGTGGCAGCCAAGGTCTGACCTTACAGAAACACTCTGACAACCAGTAATGTAAGCAGGCTTCCTCTGAACATTTTGGGAAGAATGATACCAAGTGAAGGCAAGCTGTGCAATTTGCACACCCTGTTTGCAGTTATGCCTGTGCACCACAGTGAAGGCATTTGCTTATTAACAGCACAATTGAGGTAAGAATTTGGCTGTGGGACTCAAGTGGAGACCTCTGCAGGTCTCTCTGCAGCCACAGGGAAAGGACATGACAAGAAGAGCGTGCTGAGTTTCACAAAAGCCTCCCAACAGCCATGAGTGAGGCATTGGGACTGTCTGCCTTGTCTGATAAGGCACAATGCCTCATGTAAACTTTAATCAAAATAATGCTCTTGTCAATCTATAGTAGTGCTAGCTTCACATAACTCAATAGTGAGGGAATTAAATCTCTGTGACATTTATTTTCAATCCCTGAGCCTAGAAGATATGGCTCAAAGCAGTCATCTACTGGTTAGCAGAATTATTCTGAGGTTACATTTGGAAACACGTCATTTTAACTATACTCCTGAAGCTGAATCCCTCCATTTTTAATGGAGTTACACCACAGACTCTGCCCCCACTTCTCATGTTACTTACATGGAAGAAATTTTTTGCTACCTGCATCTTGAAATATTTGATCTTCATGATTAAGGAATCTTGGCCCCTTCTGCACAAAAAACCCTACCAAATTTCTGGGGGAGATTTCAGGGGTAGTGCAAAGAGATGCTGATTCATTATCTATTTCAAGGTTCAGTGTTTCTTGTTATTCCAGCAGTGCCCAGCTGTGAGCTTGGTTGTTGACTAGATGCACCCAGTATATTCCAGCTTCATGTTTGGGGGCATAAAACTGAATTTGCAACACAATTCTGATAATTTGAAATTGTAATCTTAAAATAAGTCTAGTGCAGAAAACTGCTTTTCATGTACTCAGAAAAAATGTTCTTTTCCTCTACTCTGATCAAGTGGATTTTATTTATTTATTATTTTTCTGAGTACAGATACTGTAGTCATGACAACTGTGGGTGCCTAGATGAAAAGTGTGGAGATGCAACAGACATGCCAGAAATGCGTTATCTGACATGATAAAAGACTCCTTCAAGACCTTTGTGTCAAAAAACCAAAGTCCCTTGGAGGGTGTTTTAACTCACATTATTTTCAATTCAAGAGAGGCAGGGTAAGCTCTACAGCAAGTGAATGGAAAATAATCCCTAAACCTTTACTCAATCCCTGTCTGCATTCCACCTTCTAGGGCCTTGACTGGTGCATTAGAGTTACAGTGCTCAGTTTAAAAAATAGAGGTCAGATTTTTCTTTCCATATTAAAATAACAAATAGTTTTAAAATTCCAGTTCCAATAAAATGTAACAACAGAAATATCTTTGCAAAGACCCTAATAGGAAGGAGGAAGGGAAAGTGTATTCCCTCTGGCTCTAGCTAGATATCCATCCGGCTGGAATTTAGGACCAAGGACAAAGAGACCCCTTTAATTTCAGTGGGAATCTTTCTTTTGTGTTCGGTGCTTACTGGTCCTGGCCCTCAAGCTGTATTTCCCTACCTGGAAACATCCTACAGGCATTCTAAAGTGTTCCAAGCTTCTGGGAGCTTTAGCAGGTCTCCTGATGTAGCTCCATGTAGCCTCATGTGCATACTCAGGTAGGACACCTGCAGATAAGTGCCACACTGTTAGAACAATGAGGTAAGTTGTGGGCTACTTACAAACTTTTGGTGCCATTGCCACATTACATGGGGGCTCACCGAGGAGGGGAACCCTTGCCTGACTTAATTGCAAATCCTGCTGTAAAGCTAAAGCATAGACACAACACACCTCATTTTCCTGGTCCATCTGTCACACAGAGATGAGCATTTTTATCTCTGCTCACAAACAGAGACTACAACACTCTGTCCATGGTGTAGGTTCAAACTAAGGTTGACACTGAAGCTGCGGTTTGGTTTGCATTCAAACCCAAGGTACAACTTCCAAGCATGCTTATTTTCAGTGACATTAACTCCATTGTGAATGACGGCAGCCTCAGCCTCTCTACCCATGGCAAAGGAGCCTGACAGTTTTTATCCCTTTGCCTTCCCATAAGATCCACACCAGAAAGATTTGCAGATTTCCCCCTCCCTGTGGCATGCAACACTTGAGCTGCAGGATGAAATAAATGCTGCCAAATTATCTCAGAGCTCTGTGCTCTGGGAAAGGCAATTGCTTTGTCACCGGGTTTTTGTTGCCTCTCCACACTGACCATGTGATGCTTTTCCATCAATATAATCTTCTCTGTCTTACCTTGTTTCAAGGAGTGTTTGAGGGCTCTAAGGGAACTTAATTGTGATCAACACAGATGAAGTGATCAGAGCCTGAATAGGTTCCTAAGGTACTCTGTAGGTCAGAAAATTGGGTTTTTGTGCAAGATTTCAATAAACCAAATTTTCTTACTTTGTACCTATAAAGAGGTAAAATCAGGCATTTTTCAGTGTTGCAAGACCTAGTATATTCATTGCAGTGATTTTAAGGGATGATTTGTTCAGTCCAATACTTATTCCAAAAACTTCCTGTTTCAAGCAAGCCACAAAATGTCAGAATTAAATAACTCTTAATTTTGGAGGATTTAGCATGAAAATAAACTTTTTTTAAAAAATGGTTTTTGCTCAAATACAGCAATATCTGTAAAGTACTAGGCAAACACAAATCCATATATATACAGGTAACCTTAAAATCGATATATATTTTGTAATTTAGGAGATGATTCTTTACATGCAAGCCAACAGTGCCATCCACTGATTTTTTGTATGTTTTCATGCAGATATTCTTCAAGATGTTCTAAACCAACAGGTGATCCTAAAAGCTTTTCTGAGGATACTTGCTTAAAAGAACAGGATCCTCTTGAACAGATCAACAAATAATCAAGAAAAAAGCCTATTTCATTGTCTGGTTAGATTTTTAATGGATTCGTTTCTTATATCTGCATGGAGCTTCTCAGTTTTGCAGGAAGCTGTCCTGCATTACTTAGACACTTTCTTATATTCACTTTTCAAAAACTCCAATATCAAGAAAAAGTCTAAAAGTCAGATGGAATGGACAATACTGGTTAGTATGGCTAATATGAAATATTAGCCCTTATTCATTTATAAAGGACCTGAATTTGAACTAGTATCATGTGTTACTCTTTGAACCTGTTACATACTCTAGAGGGCACCCAGAAACCTGCACAAAATGACTCCTCTGCAAAAATCCGTTAATTCACCATCTCTCTGAGGGGAAAATGTTTTGATCTAGGATATACAATCAGTTTCCACAATAAAAATGCAAAAGTCATGCATTAGTACTCCCAGAATTAGGGACTTTAAAAAATATTTATGTATATTTAAAGAAAGCAAGGAGGTAGGAGAAATAATTTATTTAACACTTCAGCTTTTAAGCCTTTGATATCTGTGTTTTCAAATTCTGTTCTGTGTCTATTACATTCTGGAGTCCTACTTTTTTTTTGTTTGGTTTGCCTCTTGATTGCTTACATGAAGGTGCTGATTACCACGTAAGCATTTGGGATGCAGATCTGCAGAAAAACAGAAAAGTTTTCATAAAACCTGTGGCAAGATACACCCTAATTTTAAGACCTGAAAAGCAACCAGTCAAGCTCCTCTTATGGTTATATTATACCTGCATATTTAAGTTGAGGCTGACCATATGGCTGTTGTTGTTTGGGCTGAGGGGTGTCCTTCTATTAACTGCGGGATCAGACCCAAGGAGTAGCTGTGATACTGCCACATGTTCATGCTAACACTCACATTTTCCTGTGGCTGCAATGTAAGCTACCTCTTGCTCTGACCTCCACATGTAACATGTAGAAGGAAATTTTTTTTCTGTAGTCATTCATATTTTTTGTAACTGCTCCTCTCAAGCATCACTTCTTAATTGTCTTTTGGAAGTTTGGTAACTTTGTATGTTGTTCAGATAAATATGTCTTGTATGCCATAGTAATAAACATGAGCATTATAAAATTGACATAGAAGTAAAATTTTTAAATATTCTGTAAATAAATGATGTTAGAATAATAATGAGGGAACACCATAACCCCCCTTCCTCCCAAGAGTCAAAGAAAATCACTTCTTTAATAACCCTTTAGAAAAGTTGTTTTCAATTAAGCGTTTTCTCTGCAAACCTCTGCAGCAACGACTAGGTGGCACTGCATGATCATTTAACAGAAAGAAAAATATAAGAAAGGAAAGAAAGCATGAAAATACATCAAGATAGTTAATATCTGAACTCTTTTTTAATTTAGCTTGTCAAAAATTGATTAAATATATTCTATTAAATTCACTTGAAATCTCTAACATTAAATATATAGCTATATGAATGTCCATCTGTATCTATATATCTATACATACCTATACCATATACACTCTCCAAATAGAAGAGTATGCAATGTTAAATGGTATTTATTCCTAAATTCTACCTTCTGGAAAAATAAAAACCAGGAAGGTATCTCTGTGGTAAAACAGTCATTGGTCATGGATCTTGGTGTGAAAGTGATTATGTGCCACAGGGGAAGAGAAAACTTGTAGCAGAACTACTTAATATTGTTCCTCTGGTGTTTTCTTAAAAGGCAGAACAACCAGGAGTTAATCACGAGAGGTCAGTGTCATCTTAGGGTTTCTCACTCTAAGCAAAATACATTAATCTTACTACAGCCTTCTATTGCCAGCTCTCCAGGTAGGACCATGAAAGAGTAGCTGAGACATGGACCTGAGGAGGGTGATCTGAACACCTGCTCCACAGAATGTCTCTCTTTCAGAAGGCCCTGTGAACCAATGCTCATACAGACTCCTGGAAGAAAGGTCTGGAAGGAGAGGTTCACCTTTAGCTATGCTGGAGCAAGTCAGAGTCTCCTGTGTTAGGTTTCCTTCTCTCCCAGCTCAGACTGGCTATGCCCCAGGCTCAGCAAGTGGGCAGGAGCTGCCTCCTGCCTCTCCCAGCTCCTACCCCTCTCTAACTGGTGGCCAGTGAGTTCCCCTGGCCATATTGACTGGGAGCTTGACCTTTACCATGTTTCCTATATGTTTAGCCAATTCCTGCTCTGCAAAAGCACTGTACCACTGCTAACTCTTGTCTGTACACAAGGGCACGCCCACTTTGGTTAGAAAGCTGTTCTTTGGGGGGCACATGAAATTCTGAACCCCATGTACATGGTTACACCTATCTCAGAAATTGAAAACTGTTGAAATGCTATCTCAGGCTTTGGGGTTTCTGCTTGTTTGGTTTAGGCAGCATTTTATCAATATTATAGGACAATAAGTAACCACTTTCAGCAGCCTTCACCTCACAACAACCTCTAAAGCTTTGCACACTTATGTGGGCCACTGACATCAAGAAAGATTTTTTTTTTCCTGCTAGTACAAATGCTTTAATTTTAAAAGTATTTACCTTAGTATATTGCTTCCTTCAGGATCAACTAACCCAAGAACTAATAGCCTCTAGCCTATATAATCTTTCTTTCTGCCCTGGCAGTAAACAATCTTTTTTCCAGCCTGATTTCCTTGTTAAACCCAAATGACAAATAAAAGCACTGTAACTTCTTAACAGTCCCACCATCATACCTGGGGTTTCTCACATTCATTTCCAGGTATGAATTTTTTCATATCATTTTGACAGAAAAAGACAACTCTTTTAGTAAGAGCCAAGAAGTGGAAGAACAAAGAACTAGGGCCTAGAAAGCTGCTTTAAGGTATACAAAAAGAAAGGTCAGAAAAGGAGCCTAGGAAGGGAAAACTGGGGATCAGAAAGAGAAATACAGTGATTTCTAAAAGCTGCAGAACCAGCAGCTTCCATCAACTTGGTGTCATGCTGCAGTGTTTTCCTAATGCTCCCCTGTCTGGGGTTGGATAGTTATATGAAGTTTCCTATTTGAGTGGTTTAGGGGAGAGAAAATTGATTCAAAATCTATGACCTATATTTGAATAATAATAACTATTCAGATAGATTGCTAGCTTAGCCATATTTATTTATTTAGATGCAGTAGAAAAGAACAAAACATTGAACAGTAAAGAGACCAATATAATCTTCCCCAATGTTGTCTTGCTGACATCACTGGCAATACTAACAGGGAGATTGATTCCCAATTTCAGCATTAGATTTTTAATTTGGTGGCTAAGCCTAGCTCCACTTAATTAGTTTGCTCTATCAATAAATGTGAAAGACAACTCATGCCTGTGGACTGTTTATTTTTCCATTATGCTATTTTGCTAATCAAGCTATGCAGAAAAGCCTAACAAATGCATATGAAACCAAATGAAGCAGGTATGTTTAGTATCATCCAAAATGCACAAACATGCACAAAGTTTATCACAGTTTATAACAGCTTTATAATGACTTCCTGATGAAAGTGTAGCTGGTAGAATCATTATCAGAGATACGAACCTACAGCTTTTTTCTGTTCAACCATCCCCATACTTGCCTTTACACCAATATATAGACCTTATTTGATTAAAATGTAAGTATAAGAGCTGATATATATATGTATATTCTCATACGGAGCCATCATCCTTACTCTCATGGCTGAATTACTTTGTAACATTTTTAGTTAAGTGATAGAAATGTCAGCTCTGTGCAAGCATAGAAGTCTGTGTGTGTGCTCAATTATACTATATTTTAAACAAAAATATGAAATTATTTAATCAGTAATACAGTAAACTTTGAAGAAATTAATTTGGGAATAATTTGATAATCTGTAGGACTGCTTTTAATTGAAATAAAGTATTTGTCAGGACCCAAATAAAAGTATTTTCATGGAGATTAATCTTGATTTATATTCTAATTGCTGTGCTGTACCACAGCTCTCTCTTCTCTTCATTACTCTACCTGCATCCAACTCCCTGTGTGGGCAGCACCTTCCCTGTTTCATAGATGTGAGTTTACTGAGCCTCCCCAAGCATAACCCTAGTGCTTCAGAACTTGTGCCAGGTGTTACTGTGCACAAAACAAACTTTTCTTGATTTTTTCAGGCTAGCTCAAGGTAAATTTGCAGGGATGATTTAAAAGAGTTTTTATGCGTGAGGAAAACTGGTGTTGCTCATCAATGTTAATGCCAAAAGACTGGGAATCATGCAGCTACCATTCCAGTTGCCTTGCCAGCCTACAGTGAATGACTCTGGACTGTTAAGCCATGCTACATCTGCTCTGCCTAAAACAGCTCCAGAAGAATTCAGTGCCAGCCCTCACATTTTTTGTATTTCACCATGCAGGCAGAGAAGAGAGGATCTGCTACCAGTGAGGAGGCAAAAAATCCCTCCTGCTCTGCCAGCAGGACTGCCAATCTTATGGGAAGGCATTCAACAGCTCCCTCCTGCTTGAAAGAGTGTGGTTGTTTCTGCAGCCCACAGCACTTCATTTGGCACTATGCTGAGTCTCCTGCCCCACAGCCTTGTGTGCCTGGCTAAGCCCTGATCCCCCACCAGTCACAGTGGGCACACAGCTGATCCTGGGCTGGGGAGACCCTCCTGCTGCCATTGCCTGAAGCATCCTGCTGGGACCCTTCTCTCAAGGCAGCCAGGCTGATGGTCACGCTCTTAAGGAATGCCTGCCACTCCACGCCTTTCCTGACATGTGCTGTGATCCAAGTAGCAAAGGGAATACAAAAAAGATTATGCCATATTTTTTCTACCCAAATTCTTTTTGCATCCTATTCTAGTTTCTTTCTTTCCTACTTAATTTCAGCCTTGTTTTATTTCTGTTATTTTCTCTTTTTTCCTGCTCTATTATCTGCCACAATATCCATCCATCTTCATCCAAATGTACGCTTGGTTTGAGCTGCTTGCTTAAGAGCGATAATAATAATAATAATAATAATAATAGTAATAATAATAATAATATAATCATAAACAGTACTACTAATAAACAGAGATTACTATGATATTTGTGTACTATATACATTGCAATGTTAATGGCCTTCTAGCAGGCAAGAGTCTTTCAACTTTTGCTCTTCAGGGAGCTCTTCTTTTCCCCTTTGCCCATATTTTTCAGCTTTTATTGTTTTCTGGTTCCTCCCTGTAGGATCTTAATACAGCCCACAGAGAAAGCTATTTGAATATCCTTTGCTGACAGTTGTAATGCAGCCCTAACATAGGCAGTGGGACACCTGAGGCAGAGTCAGAAGAGGTGCTAAAGAGTCACAGGTGCAATTTCACAGCCCTGAAGAAATGGTAATTTCTACTGATGATTTATCAAAAGAGGGAAAAGTAGATCTGACTTTCAGTGCTTAAACAAGACACAAAGGCAAAGCACCTTAAAACTTAAAAGTTTATCAACTGGGTTCTTCTTCCTGAAATCCATAGAAAAATGTAAGTGCCTCAATCCATATTTACTATTACATTTTTTTTAAAGGAAAAACTAAATTATATCAGGTTTTTTCTCGGATATTCACCAGTCAGTCCTTAATTGTTATCTGCCTGACAGTGTACATGCATCTCTCTGGAAATAAAATGAAAAATCTTCCCTTCTCCTCTTGTAAAGAAGCATTATCTAAATGCTTCTTGGCAGCTGATGATAAGTACACAGACTGTAATACATTTCTCCAATTAATTTCAGGCAGAAAGCCAGATGTTCCTCCCATTCAGTTTGACAAACCTAGAGGAGTGCTTAGATTATGGCTATCTGTTCTTTGACCACTAGAGAGGTGGAAGGAGTCAGCATTAAGTCTTGCCTAAGCATTTGATTGAATATAAGCTAAGAGGAAAACTAGAGGCTCTACGCTGATTCTTCTTAAGGTAAGATTTTCTGTCATTTTAGTGAATTCCTTGGATTTCTACTGTGTTTTAAGATACTGTCTCAAGAAATGTATCTTTATATATTTATTAAAATCAGATTTTTTTAAATGTTTCAGGAGGTATTTTTATATTTTTATAATTTTTAGACAATATTATCTCTGTAAAAGTTATATTTACATAAAGATGTCTTTTAAGAAGCCTTTTGCAAGTAGAAATAATTGTGGGGTTTTTTTAAAAACTTGTGTACAGCTAATGTTTTATATCTTAAGGGTAGGAACCTTTTAACTGGTAGCAAAATGTAGCTTGCTTTATTTCAAACTAAAACTCAGGAAGGTCACCAAGTTCAAGAACAGGAATATTATGGAAAGTTTCATTGAGGCACATATCTTAAAATATTCGGAGCTTGCTGTGGAGGGAGGAAAATATTTATAAGCAAATTTGGTTGGTTTTTTTAAACAAGTAACTGAGCACTAAATGAAGAAAAAATAATTGAAGAGTGAGGAAGTGGCATATAAGGTATACAGGCTGTACATCAAAACAATATTCTTTTGTCAGTAGAAAACTTCAGGCTGGTGGGTGAGTTTGGAAAGCAATGTGAGAAAATCCGTCACAGCACTTGTAGCCTCAGTTTTAGGCAGGATACATGTTTGTTTTTCTAACAAACATTAGAGAACATAAATTTGTGTGGCCGCTGGCACATGGCATGCCCATTTGTTCCCTGAGAAACGCCTAAAAGGAAATGTATCTACAGGCAAATCTACCTCTGCCCTTAAACAGTGTCTGTCCTGCTGGGTGCAACTGGCACCACCGTGCAGGTACAGCTTTAGACCTTTCTGACAAGTGGAGTCTGAGGGCCAGCTGGGGCCCCAAAACAGAGATACAGCTTTGGTTAAGGCAATGGGCTTTTTTGGTAAGGGTTGTGGTCGTCAGTGGCTTGGGCACGGGCCTTTGGCTCGAGGCAGTTCTGTTGCTTAATTGTTCAACAGGTTTTGGTAGGGTACATTGTCTGTCCATGCTTGTAAAAAGGACAAAACAGTACTCAGGTGTCAGTGAGGTTGCTGTTGTTGGACCTCTCCTGATTTGTGTTTTTGCCAAGCATGTAGAGCATTACATACAAGTTCAGCTATGTGAATTACCCAGGATCTGCCCAGAAAATGATGACAGACACTAGAATTAAGTTTCAGTTTGAACTGTGACACGCTTTCCCAACCCTTGCAATTTTTATAAAGAAACTCTATGGTTTTCTGTGAACAAAGTCAACAGCTTTATTTTCTTAATTACCAGCTTTCATCTTTCCTTGATCTTCTTGCTATCTTTCTCTCCCATTACACAAATTCTTTTTTAGAAGCTGCATGAAAGACCCAGTAGGCACAGTGTTAAAATTTGGAGTATATTCACTGGCATACACCTAATTTCTGAGGTAATAGGGTATTATCCCACATACTGGGATTATGATTCTCCTCAGAATCGCCTGCCTGGTGCTTTTCCCTGCAGCTGACAGCAGCTAGTAGAGCAATAAAATACTATTTCTGGCTGAGGGCAAGAATTGCATGTTTTTCAATAGTACTGTTTTGTAGACATATTCTGTACTATTCCTGGCCATTTGTGCTGTCTGATGGGACTTTACTGGGAATTCTGCCTCTGCCTTTGAAATGCAGAACATAATGTAAAGACCAAGTTGATACTCTAATTGGTTTATGACTCTTTCTGTCTCCATAAAATGAGTGTTATCTCTGTATTGGCTATCATAAAATTTAATAATATCCATCTGGTGTTCTGAGGATGTTTTATATCACATAAAAAAATGCCAATTCAAAGTAACTGCCTTAAGTGACTCTGCAGGAACTCTGACAAAACAGTATATTCAGCAGTATTTCCATAAATGGGCTTGAAATAATAACCAGAAAGTAAAATAAAGACTGAAAATTAAATACAAATTTATAGAGATTCATCACATAATCTTTTATGGATTTCTGTGCTAGAGAAATTATTCACCTTGCAAAATAGACATAAAAAAAAAAAATTTAAAAAAGGGAAAAAAAGGATATTAGGAGATTTTCTTTCCCTGTATGTGTAAAGATATACTTCTGAGCAGTTATAATGACAGTGCAGACCTTTATGTTTCTCCATAACCTGTTTTTTCCTTGTGTCCATGGAGTGCCTTCACTGAGGTGTGATCTGTTGGAGTTAGTAAGTTAGGAGTCTCTCTGAATCTTTCAGAGAGAGATTAGAGTGCAGGGATTGAATTAAAGCTTTTGGATGAATTGAAGTATGTTAAGGTACTTATACATAAGGTAGAGGTGAAAGTCTAGGTTTTAGTATGAGTGAGTAAGCAAGTAAGTAAATAGAATGAGTAAGTGAGTAGATGGAATAAGTAAGTGAGTAGATAGAATAAGTAAGTAAGTAAGTAAAATAAGTTTTAAGTACTTTTAATAAATAAAGGTCTTGAATGCCAAAGAAGTAGTACATGTTCTAGTGAAAGTTAAAAAACATAGTCCTAGATACTAGTGTTTCCGTGGAGGCTTCAAAAACCTAGCTTCAAACATGATAGAGTTATAGTTAAGAATATTGCTTACATTTTTTAGTTAGAACAAAATAAGCCATGTACGTAGTTTATACATAGCCTGGCATGCTAAAAATCTAAAATTCTAATAAGTTAAAAAGTAGTAATCCGAGTTTGCATTTTAGCTTGTTGAAAAGTTTCTATAAAAAACATGCATCAGGGAGAGCTGGTGCTTTTTGCCATTGATTTTGCTTTGCTTTACGTTTGTTCTTGCTCCCTCGCCGCCATCATCAACACCCAAAAAAAAATAAGAGCTGCCTAGCTTCACCAGCCCTGCTGGGACCACCAAGAGCAGCTTCTACTTCTGTTTGAAACTCTAAGCCAACACTTAGCATAGACTTTACTGTCTGTAACTTTTGCTTTTAAAACTAATGTACTTCTACAATAAATAACTTTGTAACAACTATTAGCTGCTTAACTCTTTAAAAACAAACATCCCAACAAATGGGTGCCAAAAGCACCCAAAAACCTAACCCCACAGTGATCCTCTTCTGTCTTGATCAACAACTCAATTTAAAATGCTTATCATTTCTGTGTGCAAGAATTTCAATGCCTAGACCATCACAAGTACTGGTGCCTCACACATCGAACAGAACCAAGAAATCAAATCAAATATGGTATCACAGGATTTGAGAGGAGTGAAAGAGTTTGCCCAGTGCTGAACTTTCAAACAAGGGAAAGTGTGCTTACTGAACATATTTCCTTATATTAAAACTAGTCTGTTTTTTGCTTTGCACTTCTAAAACGTTGGAATGATGTGCCCCAAGTTACAGTTTTTAAGTCACATGTGTGACTTTCAGTCTTAAAGCCCCATTTTGGCAATGGAGGTAGGATTAGAACTTGTTACAGTTAAGTACCCTGTAGTCCTTCAAAGTCTAATGTAACATTTTATTTCCAGCATATGGGATCTTCTCCTCTGGGAATATTGTATTACATATAGAAAGCTGAGTTCAGATTTCTTAATACTGAGAACCTCTGCAAGATTCTTCTTCAAAAAAGCTATGGTACCTGGTGACTCAGTTTCCAAGAAATAACATTTGTAGCTTGCCTTCCACAGCCCATGGGGGGAAAAGGCAAGTGTTCTCATTCCATCTCACTCTAGATGCTGCTTTGGGCAGCAGAAAATCATTCCAGTGTTGCTAGCCTAGGCATGACTTTTGGCAGGGCAATGATTTTTATGCATACCGCCTTCTACTTATATTTCACCAAGGTTAGGTTTCTACTTATGTCCTGCACAAAACCCAAAAAGAAACAAAACACACACATAAAAAAAAACAAACAAAAGAAAAACAACAAAAAAAAACCACCCCCCAAAAAACTTCAACAAAACCCACAAAAACAAACAAAAAAACAACCCCAACAACGAAAACCCAAAACCAACCAACCAACCAAGAAAAAACCCCAAAATTAAAAAACCAAACAAAGTCCCATGTTCGGGTCTTCCACTGCTGTGATTTTCTAAACAATGTTACTAAATATTGCAACTTCTCTATATTCTTTTTTCCTGGCAGATAGGAAAAACCAAAATCCACTTTCCTCTCTTGATTGTAACACTGGGAGATGAAGCACAACACTTTCATACAAGCACTTTCCTTGCAGGGCATTAGTTCTCATCATATTTGTCTAAACATTAAGATAGAATCATTAAATAATTGGAGGAAAACGGGTTCAGAAGCAATTTTTTTGACTTCCACCTGCAGTTAAATTAGCTCATGTAGTGCCAAAGATACAAAATCCACCCACATGTGACTCTGTAAATGATCGGTGCACAGCCCTCCATGGAGGGTTGAAACCAAGACTGTAAGTTCAGGGGATCCCACACAAAGTCTTGTCATTGAAGTGGAGGGAGCTCTGTAGGCTGGTGAGATGGAGCATATTCAGTGTCTGTTTAATTTGCTGTGGTGACAGCTCTATCTAGAGACAAAATATAGTCAAAAGGAAATGTTTCCATTAAATTCCTAAAGCAGTCTTGCCACAATTTGTGGGTGTCTTTTTGTTGTTTCAGTTTGGGGCTTTTTTTGAGGGTAGAGGGTGTTCAGGTTTTTTTTAAAGAAAATATATTTTCTGATTTTTGGATTGTCCTGTAGCTTCTTGTATTGCTTATGCTATCTTCCTTCTTCTCAATATCTTTGCTTCATAGATGTCTTCATGAAATAATCTCAAACAATGTCTTCATTATAATCTTATGAATTTACTCTGCATAACCCACTCCGGCAGGTTAATTCCCCCCTGTGTTGAATTGTGGAGTTTTCAGATGGTCATTATGTCTTTGTCTAATTCTCTGTCTTAATAATGATGATGCAGTAAATGTGAGGATGGAGAAAATAGTGAGCTCAATAATATCCTGTAGATCTAGTCCTTTAAATCTTAGATTGGGGAAGAAATCTCATGAAGCAGGAATACTGTCATGTTCACATGGCTGCGTTGGAAGGTTGCTGGAATTCTTTATTCTAGAGTATGGAAATTTCACACATTTTGCCTAAAAGCATATATTGTTTTAAATAAACAATTTAGCTGTAATCTAGACTGAAAATATGGCAAATAAACAGTAACATCTCATGCTTTCAAACTAAATGAAACAACTGTTCTACTGGCTGCCTCGTTACATATATCTTTTGGGATGTACATGCAGGGTCATTCCCAAGAATTGTATATCTTTCAGGAGAATTTTCAAAACAAATTACAAGATCATATCTACACTTAATTACTTGCAGGCATCAAACTGATTTTCCACTATGGGTGCTACACTGGAAGGGTAGTAGCTCTTACTGAAATACCACACCCAGCCATGTCTGTGGAACAATGACACTGGCTATGTAGCTCATTCAGTACAACAGGCTTCTGGTGTCCCAAATTCTTATGGAAGAGGCAGTTTCCTGCCAGTACTTCATCTTTGAAGGATGTGATCTTTAATTTAGATTACCATTAGCTTCTGAACAACAAAAAAATTATCATTTACAAAGGGATACTCTTTGCTTCTGTCCTTTGCTCATCCAAACACAAAAAATCTGACAAAAAAAAAGCCCTTTCTGATAAATGTTTGATGGACTTAATGCAGAAGTATGATTCAGGTGATCTGTGCCTAGTTAGGAAGTCTGACAACCACAAAATATGTATAGGCTTTTCCTGCAAAACTTGCACAGGACAGCAGGAGTTTACCAGCTGTGTTAGAACAACTTGTCACTGCACACTCACCAATTTATTTTTCATCTGATACATAGCACAGAATCTTGGTTTTCTAATCATTTGGCTACCTCTTTAGTGAAGGTGCAGGAGTTGTGGGAATCATGTTATGAGGAAAGAGGAAATAGATTGCTTCTATTCCTCTGTTTCTTCTTAGAAAAACACCAATATTCTGTTCCCAGAATGATGCAGAAGTTGTAAAGGAACAATGAACATATATTGCTTTTATCTACATTTAGCTGGCTTGGAGTTATTTCTTCCTCTCTCACTGACCTTAAAATGGAAAAGGTTTCAAAACTTCTGAATACTCCTTGTAGACTTTATGAGGTTTCCTATTTTTTTGTTCACATTAAAAAACCAGAGAGTGCAGAAAGAAAGTATCTCAGGTGGGAGGAAGGCTTAAAATAATCCATGCAACTTCCATTTACACTGAGAGGAATGAGAGTCTGTCAGCTAAGACTTATCCTGTAATACAGTGATTCAGGGACAGAGCAATGCCCCTTGAAGGTCACCTTCTGAGCATGAGACTTCCTCGGAGCATGAAATGAATTGGAACAGAGAGCTGTATTCTGAGTGTCTCCATTACCACAGTCCTATGAAATGTAAACCACAAATCTGTCATCTTCCCTCCTCCCCCTAATGCAGACCTCCTTCAAATTGAGACAATAAAAATAAATCACTTTACAGAATTAAAAACTAGGTTTAAAATAAATAAAGGGAGGGAAGGGAATTTGCTGGAAGCTTAGGTGCCAATCACAGATTTATTAAAATCCACTACTTTTATCAGTTTGTGGAATTCATCCCATTTAATTTCTCAAACTCCAACATCCGTTTAAAATTAAAATGTCAGATTCTTCCCTGATTTGCACACAAATTCTACTTTAGTGAGACTGTAAAGACCTAAAAGTTGAGAATAAAACTTAATATGGTTTGCTCCATAACATAATAGATAGTTATGTGACATATTACTATGAACACCTATGTTCCTCCAAAAAAAACACATAGCACTTTTTCAACAACTTTTGTGCTAAGACTTTTAAGCAGTGAAATTTCTTAAGGCATTTATGATTTATTTTTTTTAACATTCCTGCAAATGTCAGTGGCTGTTAACCTCTGAATCAAACTGTTCCCCGTTCATGTGACTGGAAATGGTGCCCAGAGCAAAACAGCCAGACATTCTGACTCTCATATAAGTATAGTCTGTGTGGAAATGTTTCTCTGAGCAGAAGTTGCTGANTTATGACCATGTTATTATCATTATTACCTTTAATTAAGGTATGTTTGGGAAATAAATAGTCTAAGAGCTGAAGAAAAGCACAATGATCTAAATAAGGATTCTGGCTGGACACAGGGCTAAGTGGCTCACACGTTGCTGGCAGTATCTGAAACTCTTCTGGGATTACATTGGAATTATCTCACAGGATAGAAGGCTGAATTTGGGATAACTGCTCCAGGGAGCAGTTCTGAACAGCCTTAGGCTCTTAAGAGGTTTTCCACCTTTTAAGTAGAGGGAATGCCACAATGCAACCAGCTGTGCATAAGGTTAAAGGGTGTTTTTAGCAATGAAGACTGAGAGATAAACTGAACTCTGTGCACATGTGAATGAGATTTTTTTGGAGTGTTGCATGGGTGCTATCAAGGACAGAAAACTGTGCCAGTCAGAGATGGGTGGACTAGGAGCAGCTGCAGACTTGCACTTGCATTTGTCTCCAAAGGTGTTAGTGTAGCTAAATATATATAAGACATAAGACTTGACATATGCAGATATTTTCAGAGAAATTGGACAGTCTAAAAGCATAGCAGATGATCTGTAACTGAATTCCTAACTCCCTATGAAGCTCACAGTCCAAAAGAGAAAATGTTTTTTTCTTGTTGTAAAAATGTTGATCATAATTATAGGCTCAGATGAGTTCTCTAAACTTTGTCTGTCATTTAGGACATTTTTAAAGACTAAACACTAAATGGCCAATGCAGATAGTTAGCGTGTGTTTTAAGATACTACTTTTCTGAAAGGAGAAACAGAGAAGAGTAATTAACTCTTTCTCCCCAGTCTCCAGCTACCTTCTCTTGTTACCCAATACTGTTTGCATGTTCCTGGCTACATGGAAGCAAGAGTAGCTTCAGACCATGATAGATTTAGTCCTTTGTGCTTTGTTTTTCTTCTCTTTGGTCTGCATCCTGCATACAGCATGTGCACAAGTAGGAAAGGAACAGGGCAGATAAGCAGCTTCACCACACAGAAAGTTTGCTTCTTTGGCAGGCCAGCACTTTTTTTCCTTTGTAACTACATGGCAGGGTCTTCAGGCTTATATAACACTGGACTAACT
>VZTT01059744.1:8474-23808 GCA_013400855.1 Buphagus erythrorhynchus | reverse complement strand
CGACGCTGCTGCGTCATAATTTTCTTTCATCAAAAAAGTTATTTCCTACATGCCTCCAAGAGGAGGTATGATAGGGGTAAACCAGGAAAAATAGGTGCCAATTAATTTGACAAAGGAGACTAATATTTCCAGAATAGCCTTGATATAGTGTCAGACTGTTTGTGCTCATCCTATCTATGCGGGACATGGATTTTGATTTAAAGACAAATCCTCAAAGAAAAATATGCTGAGTGTGTTAAATAAATAAATAGCAGATAATGATACTTTAGAGCAGCTCATGTTCAGTCTTCCAAGATCTGCAACTGCTTTCCCTAAGCTGGTGTTTTCCCTAAGCTGGACTGTCGTCATTACCTTGCCATTTTTAACTGATAAAAAGTTATGAGTTGTCTAGGGATGTTGAGTGAGAAGCAGAGGGAAATCTTACTACAGACAAAAAGCTATATCCCCAGTGTTTAAAAATAACCAACAGTAGGTGGCTTAGTACATCAGACGAGTTTTATCTGGTTTGAGATGATAAATGAGGTGGCAATATAAACCCAGTTTCTGTGGATATTTCTTTAGCAGAAGAAACAGTGTAATATGTGTGCAAAAAGCCACAAACCATTGAAATAACTAATACACATAATCAAAGTTACATCTGTGTGCTGTAGAAACCAGTTGCACTCAAGAGTAGAAGAATTCAAAAACATCTTGTTTTGAGGTTTTATAAAGAAATGTTTTTAACAGGAAAAAAAAAGTGAGATTGAATGTTCTTTCATGAAGTCTTTATACAAATGATTCTATACCAGTAAAATCTAGATGTGCCAGGTAAAAGAGCAAATAAATAGTGAGAACTTATTCTAAATAGATCTGAAATAGTCTTGTAATCAATTCCAGTTACTGAAATTCTTGGTGTTTACAATGTATCTGTAAGATTTCTCAGTCTGAGTCATCACACAACTCAAAATGCCCCAAAAGCCCAGCAGTTTTCAAAGTTTCTCATCGTACTGAACATATACAATGATTTTTGTGATTTATGGGTACACACACATCCCTGGCCTGGATCAACATATTTTTTTTTTAAATTAAANATTAAATTATTTTTGCAGCATATGAAAAAAATTCTTTGTTCCTTATGAAGATTTGAGTTTAAAAAAATATTTACATGTTCAAAAGTTTAATCCTTACCTATACTAAGTTCTTTATGGTGTCTTCACAATCGTACATAAGAAAACTCTTTGCAAGTTTCTTTGCAATGCTTTAATTATTACATTCTGAACTGGAGGTTTCTCTGCTTCATGCAATAGCCTGGGCCTTTAGTGTCTTTTCTGTCAGAACTTTATGACTTCCTTGAATGTCATACTCTGTAACACAGCAGTTTATATACAGGCTATATTTCAATGGAGAGTTTAAATTTGCATTCTCTAAAGCAGCCTTTACATATACTCATTATAAATATTTCAAGGCTCTGTTCTCTGCACTTCTTTTCAGGATAGAATCAGAAGAAAATGTGGAATGAAACATAATCAAAATAGAATAAGAATAACTCACAGCAGACACTACTATTAGTGGAATTTTTAAGTAACATGACATTCTATCTCTTTGAAATATAAGCTATACTGCATGGTAATATTTGAGTAAGAAATGGTTTTCTAGGTCATGAACCAGGTATTTCTGTCTTTTATCTGCATGCCTTCCCCAGAAAACAGCAGGCAGGATCTATTCATTCCAAGCTATAACAACTGGAGTATCAAGGGTTCTAGGACACAGCTGGAGCAGACCCTAATTGAGGGATCAAGGCAGTTGTGTCAAGATGCATGTATATTTATAAATAAAGATGGCTTTGGTGTGGGTTTGCCTTAAGGTCTCCCTGAAATCTTCCATGCAGTTAGGGCTTTAATTGGCAACAGAGACAGCCTTATTATACATGATTTGGGCTAATGCCAGTTTAAGGAACTGCAAATATGCTGAGGACTATATGAGTTGAATTTAAAAATTATATCTTCTATGCTTTTTATATCTTTAAAAGGAATTATGATATATATATGGAAATTTTTCAACTTCTATTATCAGAAAAAATCGTATATCCAGCATACTGCTAAACAGATGTTTATTCACAACTGTTTCTAAGTGACTTATTCCTGACTGTGCAGACAATCTTGAGAGCTGTGGTTTAATGGAAAGCCATCTGATTTTCTCTCTGGGACACAGCTGGATTTCCACATCAGAGGGAGAAATGTCAGACTGTTAATATAAAATTTCATACAGAATTTTTGGACTGCTTGGAAGCCTGTTATGGCACTTGATATATTTTTTATTAGCATTGAATTAGAAGGAACAGAAGAAGCTTATTTGTGTCTAATCAGATATTGACATGATGGTAGATGAAAAACAATTGTGGCATGCATAGTCCCTAATGGGAGTGCATAATAGGAAGGTCAGTGGAGTGGAACAGAAAGAAAGCAGGACCTGTAAATATCCTGCCAAATTCTTTTCTCCTTGTTTTTCAGACTGGTACAAGATATTTATCTGACAGGATTAAAATAAGGTGTATTTTCTAATATTGCATATTTTTGCTTTATCAGTAATCATCTTGTGCCCCAAGTTAAATTTTTAAAAAATATATAAATAAAAGAAACCAAACCCACCACCAACGAAAATCACCACGCAGACTTGGGCCAAAACCCCAAGCCTTGTCTTCTGCTCTGCTTATAGGATGTTTAGTGCACAGTGAGCCCTTGGTCTATATTAGAGCCTACTGTCTATATCAGTCCTGTTTCCTTCTCTTTATATACTCATATTGAGCTACAGTACCTTGCCACCAAAGTAGCACTGGTAACAGTAATGGTTGAAAATAAAGCTTAGTACAGCCACATGAGTAATTATATTTCTTGCAATTATGCAGGAGAAGTCCAGCACTTTGGTATCTGTGTGACAGCAAAGATCGTCTTTGCATTTTCAGAGCTTGAGAATTTGGATGGAATGGAAACATGAGATTAATGTCTACAACCACAGTTAAACCACCCAGAAATCAGAGAGTTCAAGGCAGTTCAAGGCAATACTTCCTTATGATGTATTATGGAAAAGACAGATCTTCCATCTGTCCTCAGTTTTCCTTTTCCAATTCTTCCTTTACTTTCCTTCACTTCCTTATAACTCTATATTGTGATTGAGCATTTCCTGTCATATTCATCCCATGTCAGTGACATCTATGATCTGTACTGATCTGAGCCCTTCTTTAGCTCATTGTCCTTTGATTTGAAAGTACTGACAGATTCAGCACTCTCTTTTCCCACTTTACACATATTTGCTATAAACATGAAACAACCACTTAATTTTACTAGGCCAGGATGTCTATCCTTTCCATATTAAGAATCTATTTCTGGAAGGCTACTGATACTTGTCCATCAAATACCTTTTCACTGCACTGGGGTGCAAAAGTGAAAGCGGTGAAGGGCAGGGGGAAGAGAATAAATGTAATTGAGTTAATGAGGTTATCCATGTGAGTCTGCTTAGATTATCAGCTCTCTGGTTGTAGGAACAGTGAGCTTGTAGCACTTTGCTTAGTGTTTGGTGCAGCTGGTCTAACCTTTGACTGACATGCCTGTGAGCACAAAACACAGCTAACATGATAGCACACCCTGAACAAGGTGTCCAGCACAAGACTGTTTGGAGTTGTGAGACTCAATTAAAATAAACAAATCAACCCCCTTATCTAAAGACATCCATTAACCTGAATGACAGACTTGGGGAAATAAATTTCTCATTGTTTACACTTAGAGTGTTTCCTACATCATTTTCTGCAGTCTGTCAGGCTGACAACTGCTAGAAGCTTGATGTTGAACCAGATGTATCCCCAGTCCAAATCCTGGGTGTTTTTTTTTTTTTTTTTTTTTTTTTACTTTTTAAGGTAATATAGCCTGATGATACACCATTTAAGGACAAGACAGTTATCCTGTATAGAAGAGAATGGGGTTACTTAGCAGAAGGGAGAAATGGCACTGCAAGGGGAGGTGCAGTAGAAACTGGTAAATGAATTTTAACTGTTTGAAATGATCAACAGCTTCAGAAAAAGGAATTAATGAAGATAAACCAAGATAGAAAAAGAGGTGCCATTTTGTAATTTTGTATCTGGAAGCAGTTCACCCATAATATTGAGGATGTTCTTGGTCTGTGGATGACCTTGGATAAATCATGAAATGAGAAGAGAGATCAAACAAAAAATTCTTGTATACAGCAGTGGTGGAGAGTAAGTCAAAGGAGAGTTGCTCAGGACAAAAAATTCAGTAGGACATTAGATACTTAGTCAGATGAAGATGTTGAAGTTGAGGAAGAAGGCATAAAACTATGAAAGATTGGGAATGGGTATAGTGAGCAGAACAGCTATCTGGTAAAATTTAGCTTTCTATTGGTCATGGAATGAACATTCAGTCCCCTATCTGGATCACACTAATTGCTTTACATATTTAGCCCTACAAAAGCTGTAATTCAGTGGTAGCTTCTATACATATCATAATACTTTTGATATAAAAACATCATCATCCTAATTGAATTTCATTACTTTTATCTAGGCATCTGGGTTATTTATCTGGACCATGTTTCTTCTGTCTTACTGTAGTTAAATAGTTTTCCACCTGTTCAATCATTATTGATGATCAGGACAGGACCTTAACTCAGCTTATTATGATAACCATTCAGCTGACAAAAGGAAAGCCATTTAAACTACAAAACCAGTAGGAATTCACTGTGCTAACTAGGGTTTATGTCCCTCATGCTAAGGTCTAGCTGAGGACATAAAACATAAATTATGGATTGAGCCCACTTTGCATAGTTGCAGGTGTCTCGGTGCAGGTAATTCTAATCACAGCCAGTTCAGCCTAGTGAGGCAGCCAGGACTGCTTGGCTGTTAGCAAGTACTGTGTCTAGGAGACTTGTAGACCAGCTGATGTCCATTGTCCTGCTTTCTAATTGCCACAAGTATTTGAAACGATGCAAAAAATTAGTACAAAATAAAAATTATCACATCTTATAAACTTGTCCAAGGGTTTTACAGAGTTTCCCTCAGGGTTGTTCCTTCTATGGAGAACATACTTATGGCAATTGACAGGAGAATGGTTGGTGTTTCAACAAGAATTGAAAGCTGATCAAATGCTATCTTTTTTTTATTTGATCCAAATTTTACACATCCATATATGTGCATGCAACAGAACAATAACTGATGCCTAAAATAAGAGGGTAAAAAATAAATATTATTTCTTCTCTTCACATATTTTTAAAAACAATCCATGTATTTGGTTGAGATTTTTAAAAACTTTAAAATGAATCTCAGGAAAATCTTTCTCAAATTTTCCTTCAGACTAGTAGATAATTTCTCCAGTAGAAAAGATAAAATTAGAGCACTAAGTACTTTAGTTAATCCCTTGTCTCCTGCAGAAAAGGAGTAGGCTCAAAAATACGCCATTGTTTCATGGCGTTTTGGGCTCTCTGCAAGCAAAAAGGTTCACTGATATGATCAAAGTCTACATTTTTCAAACCTGTCATTAAGTACTCCGGGAGTTGTCCAAGAAAACCAACAAGACAATATGTAATTTTATGCTTGATTTAACAGAATATGTTCTTTTCTAAGGAATGAAAATGAGGAGGCCCAGTTTCCTACAGTTTTGTATTCTTTGTTCCTTTCTCTATCCTCTAGTACAATAAATCTTGTCCACTCTCATTTTTTCCTATGAAATGCTTGCTTGTGGTGGGTAGTTCTAAACTACGTTAATCCTGTTTGATCGACTGACACAGTCAGTTCTGCTTATCTTCCCCCCTCTATGCAAATAGTGATTCTGCATGTGTGAATTTTGCAGGAGTTTAATGATTTCCATCTTAAAAGTTTGGTTGATGTTTCCTACTGTGTTCAAAAGCTATTATGAGGTCTGAAGAAATAACCTTATTGCTTAAATTTCATTCCTTAGAAAATAAAATTATAACTTAGACTGTTACTCCAATTTTTTGATTGTACTTTAACAGTGGCTTAAATGGTAGAAACTGTTTTTTCTTTACTTTAACAGTCTGGTAATCTGATATTTTGCTAATTCTTTTTTTCTTGGTGTAGCCAAGAAATGTGTTGCATTGAATTCATTCAGCATATACTAGCAAACAAGTGCTGGCAATCTGCATTCAGTATACAATTTGTCTGAAATAAACTTTGTGCAAGGAATAGGGGAAGCTGTATCACAAGATACCTCACTTTTCAGTCTGTAAGAGGGAATAAACCAGATTTCCAGACTTCCTCATTGCTTGGGTTTGGATGCAGTAGCAGTGTAGTACACTGTGCTCCAAATACAGGAGTCTCTGGCTGTAATATTTGCAGAGGCCTGGACTTCTGGAGCCTGTTTCTGTGACCTAACCCTGAAATGCGATGCATAAATCTCTGGAGTGCTGGCAGAGGTTTGAGTGCAGCTGTTCAGCCAACTCCTCCCATATAAGTAACTGTGATAGGTTCTGTATAGCTTTTATGATGAAAAGTATATTTTACAATAAAGAAGCAGTAAGAATATGGAAATGCGAAGGGAAAACAATGAAGCGACTCATTGGAATGTGTATGAGTTTTGCTGTGCTGAGGTGATCATATTTTTAAACAAAAAACACTCTATTTCACAATGCATAAATGTCTTATTTCATTTAGGTGAAAAATTCAGGAGGTTAAATGCTTCACAGAGATTTTGGCTCCCAGCCAGTGCCCTTCTGCAGCATGCAGCTGGCAAACATTGCATTGCTGGAGACACTGCTTCTTCAGATGCATTAATTTTAAATGATAGTTTTCACTAGATAGAAATTATGAGAAAGTTCAGCACTAGCAGGCATTTGAAAATCCTAGTCAGTATTTTTTCATGCACTAAATAAAAGTTCCTAAGCAAGTCAAATCTCACCTAGGACCATTGCTTGCTAGGCTCAAGCTCCCTGAACCTTCCTAAAGGAAGCCTTTTAGTAGGTAAACTAGGTTTCCCAGTAGCTGGATCACGTCTACATAATATAAATACAATGCATAAGGCATGGTTTCATACTGCTTAAACAAGTAATAAAAGAAAGAGCAGAATCTCATATCCACTAGAAACTAAATGAAGCAAGGGCAGGACTAGCTTTAATCCTGGCCACTATGGTCTCTTAATATATTCACTTTATATTTTCTGATCTCCTGACTTGTCCCTTGCCAGTCACACCTAGAGCTTGTGAAGTCCTCGAAGGCAATTCTACTTATAGCTGAAAGAGATGGAAATGTAAGGGCAGGAAAAAATTTTCAACTGCTTGGAGCATGACTTTGGTAACGTAAGGGGATATTTAATGGTAGCTGATGCCTTCTGGGAAGATAAAATTTACATCACGCTCAGAATGGCAGCCAGGGAAGGCTTCTTGATGCCACAGGACAGCAGGAACTGGGACCAGGTTCTGGCACTGAGCTGAATGAGAATGAGTATGAAAATTCAAGCTTTAGTAATATAGATGGGTGGAATGTTTTGGTCTGCTTTAAACAAGTCTTTCTTCACACCCTCTAGATTACCATTTCTCAGTCAGTAATGCAACACCAGAGTACTTTAAAATCCTCCTGTTACTCTATGTGCCTTTATCTCCAGACCAAACCCACGCACATTGAGCCACTCATTAAAATTAATCTCTGCAGGGTGTGTATGGCAGACGTGAGGATCCCCTGGAGCCCTGTTTTCTCTGGCAGTGGTGTAAGAGGAGGCTGGAAAGCACCCAGTGCTGGGGGAGCAGAGCCCAGCTCCTGCAGTACAGTAGGGCTGAGGCTCTCACACTGCTGCTGCCTCAGCCTCAGCCCACCTCCGTGTGGAGACTGAGTCCTTGGAGATTGGGATTCAGCCCTCTCTAAGCCACCTCTACCCTGGCCTGCCATGTTGTGTCTTATGCCCAGGAGAGCACCTGCCCTGGGCTGCAGCAGCCTCATCTCCCCTGAGTGTCCCAGCAGGGAAGTGGCAGGGCCCAGAGCCCATGTACACACACATATGTAGCCTGACCAGCCCCTTTGGGCTCCTGGAAGAGCTGGCTGTGAGTACAGAACCTGTCCCTCAGTCTCTGGGACACATGGCACAGATCATTCTTTGCCCTCCACATCTTTGCTGCCCAGTGGTGATGGTGCAGCATTACTGCTGGGATGCTGCTTTGGGTCCTTTACGTCTTGCCAGCACTCCTGTGCATTAAACCCTCTCCTGGAGTCCTGTGGGTTAAGCCTAACCCTGCCCAAAGGCTAGGACTCCAGCAGGCACAGCCCGAGGCAGGAACAAGGTATTGTCTTCACTCTACTGGGACTTGTTCAACAGCTACTGTTGAGAGCAGAATGAATTATCACAGTCAGTAAAGCATGGTGAGAACTCATTCACCCCAAGAAAGCTCTGTCTCCACTGAGCAGGCTCCCCTAGGCAGCCCTCTTTTCCTCCAGGCATCCCACGTTTGCCATAGGTCCAAACTGGTCACCCAGCCTTCCTGTAAGGAATTGGAAGGAGAGCTCCTGACCCGAGAGGAGGGCAGCACTCTGCCTTGGCTGTGCTCCAGGAGGCTGATTCCTGACCCCAGGTGTGGGCAATCCGTGCTGCCCTCCCCTCCCAGCTGATCAAGGGGGCAGGCAGGCAGGCAGTGCTGGGCGAGCTGCTCACCTTTCCAGAGGGGCTGCAGGAAATGGTAACTATCCTGAAAATAATCACAGTCCTACTAAGAGGGTTTTGTGTTTTTAGCAGGAATATGTTAACGTGGAGGTCTCTGAGAGTGCAAGGATAATGTGTCTTGAGTTGTAAGTTTTGACTCTTCTCTGTGTGTTGCTATTTGCACCTCCTGAGCTTAGGAGGAGAGTGAGAGATGAGGAGAATCTCAGGCTGATGCTTGTAGTCTCACCCCTCAGTGTTTTTGGTTGAGCACTGGCAAATATTGAATGAGCCAGGTAGGCAGGCTCCCTGACTAGGCTCAGTAGTTCGTTGAAAATTTATTGTAAGCTAAGAATAAATTATAGTAACTCAGAATGAGTTATAATCACTCTTTCAAATGAAATGAACACCTAAATCCTTTTCTCCATTTAGTGTCTGTTGAAAGTCTCTCTTTTTTTGGTGTAGAATATTAAATACCATGTTAGCTTTTAAAATGTAGCTTACACTGATGCCAAAATGTTCTGGTTTCTTATTGAGTTTTGATAAAATGTTTTTCTCTCTCTAAAAAGCTAAAACACTGACTGAAAATAATCAGACCCCAAAATATTAACATTAGTTTATTGTAATATATTTAAATTTTGAAAATATCTATGGCTAAGCATTATGTGGGTCTTTTTAAAGAACTGACTCATCTGTACATGCTGTATGAAAACTTCTAGGAAATAATGCACCTATATGATTAAAACTACTATAACTTTCTAGCATCTAACTAAAAAATGAACTTGACTCTCTTATAAGCCTACCTGCTGACAACTTGGTTTTGCAACACAATTTGCAGAGCAGTCACTGCTGGTCAGTTATCATTAGCTGTAATGGAAGTGTATAGGATCTGCCGGGCAAGTTCACAGAGAAGGAAGGAAAGGGAGTGTTTCAGAACATTACACTAATTCTACATTTCTCTTACATGTTCAGTCCATTGTATCTTTATATTACTCCTCCATTATGTTAATTTCTGGCAGACCTTAGTGGGGAAAGAGTTTTTAACTGATGATGGAAGATACAAGTACTCCAGCTGTAATCAAGGCTTAGATCCTTGTCAGTTCTAGTCAGTGAAAATACCCATCAAGGTATTATTCTACTACAATGGTTCTCTCAAACTCTGCCTTAGTTCTTACTGTGTATCTTCAGTTGGACTGTAATTATATGTGCTTTCAAATGCCTTTTGAAAATATATAACAGTGACGTAAGAGGCAAAATACTGCAACAAACTAGAAACTAAGTAGGTTAAGAGAAAGCAAAAGCAGGAATGGAGTAAAAAAGCAAAATCACATAACATGCTCTAGCAGGTTTTGCTATGCTACTTCTTGTTAGTATGTTTATAATTCTTAAGTATTAAAAGTGGAAAAATTAGATGTTTGACTTGGTTAGATGAGGAAAAATAACTTTAAAAACCCAAAAACAACCAAATCATCCCACTGAGTATACAGTCATCTGATCCACATAAAGCACTCAAGTTTTTGTAGACAAGAGGTTTCTCATGCCTGAATCACAAGCCCGTCAGGACAGGGCTTACATCAGAACAGTAAGTGACCAAGGAGCACAAGGAAGAAATCATAATAGTTCAAAATAATTAATTTGCGTGTGTTATTAACAGTGTTATTGTTTCCAAACCAAATAAACAGCAATTATTTACTGTTTATATAACCAGAGCCTAGATTTGTAATGGTATTTAGAAATCTTTGGGAAAAAAAAATAGTGTGTGCCTTGGAAGAAGGAAGGGGGAGCAGGGGGATATATGCCTGTATAGTTTCTAAAATGTGAATTATACTCCTTCTTCTTTGATATCTACTAAGGCAGAGGAAAGAAGGAAAATCTCTGGTAGGAATTATATCAAAAATAAGAGTTAGATAAATCAGTAGAATGTGTTTCCCTGGAATGATGTATTGGTTTGAGCGATCTCTGATGAAAAGGAAATTTCATAGCCATGAGGAATAAATAAAGTCTTTCACAGAAACTGAGCCTAATAGACTGGGCAGTTCAGCAATGGTAAATTATGAACAGAAAATTTATCTAATTACTACTTGTTTGGTGTTGAACCAAGGTATTGGACAGTTGAACTGATCCAACTTGGCAATTTGGCATTCTCAAGTCCTTTGGTATCCATTCCAGTTATTTTAATTCTAAATTTTAAAAGTGGAAAGAAATATCTGTCTAGAAGTTCAAGAAATGTATTTATGAAATATTGAAGTTTATACATCTAAAGCAAAAACGAAGGAGAAGCAGCAACTTCTCTTCTGATTGAAACTTTTGCACAAGCTCCCAAAACAGTTAGGAAGTGTCATCTAAATCAATTATTAAATATGTAGGGTGAAATAGAGGAATACTTTATCGTCTCTTTTTCCTTAGTAGCATTTGAATACTGTTATTTTTCTTGTTTGTTTTATCTTGTTTCATGCCAGATGTTCTTATCAGGGAAAACAATGGTGATGTGTTTTAATATTGATGAGCTGATTCTACTGGGAATAACAGTATGTCTACCTTCTCTGAATAGAAATTGTGGGAGGCTTTTTATAGTGTAATTACCACTATGCATTGAATTTTAAGTGCAACTCTTTAAAACTGTGGAAAGAACTTTCTGGTTTTTATCTTTATTTTGTCTACTTTAAAAGGAGAATGACTCTTCTTTTAAAATTTTTTATTGTTTTTGTGGCCTTTAAAAGCAAGCATATAAATCACCAGCGGTATTGTGTAATCTGTCAAAGCAGCATATGCTTAAGCACCTTAAAAACTATTAAATAATCACAATATTTCTCTTTCCAAGTTTGTTAGTTTATTTGTTTAAGCAATTGCAAAGCAGTTGCAGAGTAATTAAAGTACTTTGCTTTAATTTTTTTTCCTCCTTTTTCCCTTCAGGAGCTTGAAGTACTGAAATTATAAATGATTTGGTGACAAGCCAAGCTTGCAATGCAGGCAATAAAAACCGTGGAAAAAGAAGTGACTTTTATAAAGGAAACACTTTTCACAGAATCCTTCCTAAAGCAACAAGAGTGCAGCAGAAACCCGGCAAGCAGGCAGCTCCAAGAGCAGCAGCCATTGGAAGGAGCTGTCTGCAGCTCTCAGTGCTGTACTGAGCATGTCCCAGCAGAGCCCAGTGCAAGCAGCACATTATGCAAAAAGGCAGCTCTAGCAGATGGGAGAGAGGCACAGCAAGCATTTGCTTCACTTGCATCACCACCGCTTGAAAACAAACCTGGATCGCTAGAGGGGATCTCGCCAGCAGGCCAAAGGAATGAAATCCGGGAGGATGGCTTGATTGCCAAAGGTGTTGCACGGCGAAAAATCATGGGGAATCAAGATGGGAAGCTAAAGAAAAATACAGGTGATGTGCAGGAAGGAGGAGAAGATGCCTCTGGGCCCAAGGATACAGACGGCACAAAGAAGGTATCGGGAGGCAGAAGGGGCCTGGGGAAGCATGCAAAAGGGAGTGAATCGGGTAAGAAGAAGGGTAAGTCGGACTCCAAGCCCTCTGTGTTTTCAAATCTGAGGATCAGAAAAAATCTGTCCAAGGCTAAAGATGGGAATAGCAGCTCACGGGAGGATGTTTTGGAAAGCCAGGCCTTGCAGCCTGGCGAGCTGGACAGTACTCATTCGATTGTAACCAAAACTCCCGATATAAGCATCTCTGCAGATGAAGGGGGTCTCTCAGACACAGATGTTGAACATTTTGAAATCAGAAATGAAACTGTTCCAGCTGCTGCGGAGACACAGGATGGACAAAGGACCAGCTCTGGCTCTGATACAGATATATACAGTTTCCATTCAGCTGCAGAACAAGAGGATTTGCTTTCTGATATCCAGCAAGCTATTAGACTGCAGCAGCAGCAGCAGGGGGCAATTAACATTGGAACTGAGGACCTTGTCACCAAAACAATGGGCCGACACATGGCTAATTCTCAAGCAACCCCCTTGGATTTTGAACGGTTTTTTTCAGTAACTACCACTGACAAAGAGAGGAGCCCAGGCACTGAGGGCGCTTTTCTAGCGGTATCAGAAACTGTGGAAAACGTTCCTGTCTCCTGTGCAACTGAACGCGAACCGAAAGAAGCAGTGAATGGCACAGGCTCTCCTGGTAACAGCTTATTTGAAACACAAGAACGTCAGCCACTGATTGAGGAACAGCTCGTTGCTGGAGTGGATGCTGTAGCCAGTGAACTACAAGATGGTTCAAATAGAACTGCCGTAGAAAACGAGTCTCAGACACACAGCTCCACACAACCTTTTCCAGCTTCAGTGGCTGATGCTGAGGCTAAAACTGCTGAAGTGCAGGCTGTTGATTTTCAGGGCTCAGTAACAGAGGGTAGTATTTCAGATGCAGGCTGTGATCATGCTGCTGAGACTCAGGAAGGGAAACGCACTCTGTCAGCCAGTCAAGAGGAGCTGCATAATGGTTTATCCATGGAGGTGACAAATGGCAGTTTGTCCTCTGAAGGAACAGCAGACAGTCCGATGCTTGGTTCCCGATGTTTTAAGCCCTATCTAATTAATCCCTGTTACATCAAAACCACAACTCGGCAACTGAGTTCTCCCAACCATTCCCCTTCTCCCTCCCCATCCCAGAGCCCGCTTTTCACAAGGAGGCAGGAGTCCTTCCACAAAAAGGAAAAAGTCTCAATCAGGAAGAAGAGGTCTGCTAGTTTGGCAGGTTTGTTCAGTCGCTCTGCAGACTGGACAGAAGAGGTGTCTAATCACAAAAGTGAGATAACAGAGAAAGTGAGCTCTGCAGACTATTTGGAGCACAAGGGGTTTAGAGAGAAATTTCAAGCAGAAAGAGTGCCTTTGACTCATTCAAGAAAGTCCTCAGGGGTCCAGGCTTCCACAGAGACATTTCCCAATGTCTTTTCAGGTGAGTAATATGTATTAAGGATTGTTTTCGGGATTTTTTTCCCCCACAACAGCTTTGAAAATATTTTTAAAATACTTTAATTCATTGCATGCAATCTTTTCGTGCATTGTCATCTTTATGTGTGCTGACAGCTTTAAAATCCAAGGCCTGATCTTACAAACACAGCCACATTTCATCAGTCTGGCAGTATTGCCAGTAAAGGAAGTGCATAACTCTTTGAAGTTTTTCTTTCTACTTGTCTCCTTTGTCTACATCCTGTAGGAAAAGGCTGAATGCCTTAAATTATTCCTGTTGAAAATGCTAAAAGCTGCACTGTTGTAGGCAGACCAGCTCTCTGTCTAAATAGATCTCTCAAATGCAAAGCTTTCTGTAAGCAGGATCTTGTTTGGGGTTTTTTTGTGCTAGGTGCTCTTCTAGTGTACGATAAATACATAAGGGCTGCACCTGGTGTTAGACTGAGGCAAGGATGAGGATTTGCTTAGTACAAAAAGGAAAAAGCCATGCAAGCACAGATGGACAGCACTTCAGAGAGGAACCAATTTCCTCCTCAGAAGGGGGAAGGAGGAGAAGAAAAAAACGTTAATGTATTGAAAGGCAGCAAAAACAGGGGAGGAGAAGGGAAACTGAGGGTTGTACAGTTTGGTAGCTGTGACAGGCTGCTGCTCAGGCTACATAAGGTGACTCATTCAGTAAAGTATTCTTTACCTTGCCTGTTAGGCAGCTTGCATCCTGTCACAAAGACATGGGAATAGAAAGTTCACAAATGAGGGAGTGTGAGTAAATGGTTATATTTTCCTTCACTCTGAGGCTTTTTTCCCTTTCTCTTCCCCCTCACCTGAAGTTTCTTTCTAAAAATAATATATTCATAAATAGGAATACTTCTGCCACATTGGAGGTATGTATACAGAGAAAACTCAGCAACATATTCCGTATATTTTTTGCTACAGAAACCTGTAGACCTAAGAGCATACCCTAAAAGCACCTGCTATTAGATGAAATCAGTTTTGTTTTGAATGAAGTCAGTTCTACATGCATGAGCACAGCAACCATATATGTGCACAAGCTCTTTGCAAAAAATGGAATGAGTTTTTTTGTGGTTTTATGAAAAGTAAACAAAAGAGCATGATTTAAGAAGTAAATAACTAAAATTATTTTCTAGATTCAAATCACAATGCTTTCATTCTTCAGTAGCCTTGAACAAAAATCTCCAATTTTAGCCTAGAAAATTAGAATTCAATTTTTAACACAGAAAAATCCAGTCCCCTCTGAGACTAGCCCTCTGTGAAGTGAGCTGAATCGTTTGTTTGTTTGTTTTAAATCCCTTTCACCTGTTTCTTAGACTTAATTTCAGACATGCTACCTAAACTTTTCTAGTTTGAGGTATTCACTCCTTTCAGATTTGTATCATATAAAAAGCACACTGGGGTTTTTTTAGCTATCAACATTTGACAGCTTATAAACAACTCAGAAATTTAGTTGTCATATCAGTAATTAGACTTTATGGTGGTGACATGATGGAAATAAATTGTATGTGGCAAACTTCAAGAATATGGTATTTCTTTTTAGATACCTTTTTTCTAGGAAATATTTTTTCACATTTCCTCACAAGGTTCTGGTTTGCTTACTAATGATTTTTGTTTTAGTTTGGTTTTTTTTCCCACCAATGCTTTAGACTGTTATTGTGAAGGGACCAGTGTCCAGTGCAACAGTAGTTCTATCTCTTATGGAAATTACAGTGACCCTCATTTGCATGTACATACCAGCTGTCTTTACGGGCAGAGGACAATTATATCTTTCAGTTCATGCAGAA